>CM042421.1:3800716-3873216 GCA_023634145.1 Thymallus thymallus
ACCGTCCGGATGAACGAATCAGCGGGTAGATGAATAAACGGGTATATTTGTTAATGAGCGCAGGGATGGAGGGAGGGAGAAACAGCTGTGTGTGTCAGGTTGGCAGTAGGGTTGGCAGGGCCTAGTCGCCTTTGTGTGTGTGTGTGGCAGGCCCGTGTCGCTTGCAGCCGGGGTGTCATGGGCAGAGCTGTCCTCTGACGCGCGAGTCAGCGCCCTGGCTGGCAGAGAGAGAGAGAGAGAGAGAGAAGGAGAGAGAGAAGATGATCCCTGCCTGGCAGAGAGAGAGGATGAGCCCTGCCTGGCAGAGAGAGAGGATGAGCCCTGCCTGGCAGAGAGAGAGGATGAGCCCTGCCTGGCAGAGAGCGAGGATGGGCCCTGCCTGGCAGAGAGAGAGGATGAGCCCTGCCTGGCAGAGAGAGAGGATGAGCCCTGCCTGGCAGAGAGCGAGGATGAGCCCTGCCTGGCAGAGAGCGAGGATGAGCCCTGCCTGGCAGAGAGAGAGGATGAGCCCTGCATGGCAGAGAGAGAAGATCAGATCGTTATTAGAAGTTTTTCCTTTAAGCTCTTCTCTGGTTTTCTTTCCACTCCTGTCTTCCCTCCCCTCCTCTCCTCTTCCTTATATCAGTGAACTGGGGACTGAACAGCGGCTCTGATATAGGTGCTGGTAATCATTGTGGGTGTTTATATCAGCGAACTGGGGACTGAACAGCGGCTCTGATATAGGTGCCGGTAATCATTGTGGGTGTTTATATCAGCGAACTGGGGACTGAACAGCGGCTCTGATATAGGTGCCGGTAATCATTGTGGGTGTTTATATCAGCGAACTGGGGACTGAACAGCGGCTCTGATATAGGTGCCGGTAATCATTGTGGGTGTTTATATCAGCGAACTGGGGACTGAACAGAGGCTCTGATATAGGTGCTGGTAATCATTGTGGGTGTTTGTATTTAGTTTCTGTAACTCTTAAAGCTGATATTCAATAGATGCCTGTTCTCAAGCAGTATAACATGTGAGGTGCTGTGCTGCTTGAGTACCAGAACTAGGCCACCTCACGTCCTCTGGATAAACTAGCTAGCTGCTGTGAATGGCTAGGTAATGGCTTGTGTGAAAAGGTGAAATGTACAAGTGACTGAGTGGTGTGTGGAAGGACAAGGACTCAGGCAGGAATGCCATTGACGACAGTAGGCGTAACATTTGTATCATCCTGAACTGGAGAGTAAATGTCTTTTCAGCTAGCTTTTTCATTGTGAAAGAGAATAACTTGCTGTCAGGTTAAAGCTGGTTCTACAGGACGGGAGAAGGTGTGTGTGTCTGTGTGTGTGTGTCTCTATCTAGGCCAGGCATGGTGTTTGTGTTAGCTCTGAGACGGGAGAGGACAGGAGAGCTGAGAACTGAGAGGAGAGGACAGGAGAGCTGAGAGAAGAGTGGACAGGACAGGAGAGTTGAGAACTGAGTGGAGAGGACAGGAGAGCTGAGAGGAGAGGAGAGGACAAGAGAGCTGAGCTGAGAGTGGAGAGGACAGGAGAGCTGAGAACTGAGAGGAGAGCTGAGCTGAGAGTGGAGAGGACAGGAGAGCTGGGAACTGAGAGGAGAGGACAGGAGAGCTGAGAACTGAGAGGAGAGCTGAGCTGAGAACTGAGAGGAGAGCTGAGAGGAGAGCTGAGCTGAGAACTGAGAGGAGAGCTGAGCTGAGAGTGGAGAGGACAGGAGAGCTGGGAACTGAGAGGACAGGAGAGCTGGGAACTGAGAGGACAGGAGAGCTGAGAACTGAGAGGAGAGCTGAGCTGAGAACTGACAGGAGAGCTGAGCTGAGAACTGACAGGAGAGCTGGGAACTGAGAGGAGAGGACAGGAGAGCTGGGAACTGAGAGGAGAGGACAGGAGAGCTGAGAACTGAGTGGAGAGCTGAGCTGAGTGTAGAGAGGAGGGCTGAGCTTGGAGCGGAGAGGATAGCTGAGAGCGGAGAAGAGAGGAGAGCTGTGAGCGGAGAAGAGAAGACAGCGGAGAGCTGAGAGAGGAGAAGAGCTGAGAGAGGAGAGCTGAGAAAGGAGAGGAGAAGAGAGCGGAGAGCTGAAAGAGGAGAAGAGCGGAGAGCTGAGGAGAGGAGAGCTGGGCTTGGAGAGAAGAGAAGAGAAGAGAGGAGAGCTAAGCACAGATAGGAGAGTAGAGCTCGGAGAGGAGAAGAAAGGAGAGAAGAGGCCTGAGATATGAGAGGAGAGCTCAGAGAGGACCACCTCCCAGCAGACCAGTCTCAGTTAGATCTCCTCTCTACAACTGGCATTTTAAAGGAGATGGATGACATATAGGCCCATAAAAATATAAAACTGCACATTTTAGAGTGGGCTTTTATTGTCCCCAGCACAAGGTGCACCTGTGTAATGATCATGCTGTTTAATCAGCTTCTTGATATGCCACACCTGTCAAGTGGAATGATTATCTTGGCAAAGGAGAAATGCTCACTAACAGGGATGTAAACAAATTTGTGCACAACATTTGAGAGAAATAAGCTTTTTGTGCGTATGGAACATTTTGTGGGATCTTTTATTTCAGCTCATGAAAACATAGGACCAACACTTTACATGTTGCATTTATATTTTTGTTAAGTATAGATTGAAGCATTCATTTGATTGAATTTTTTAAAATGTATTTAGTCGTCTAGGGCAACAAGTAATGACAGAAGAGAAGCTGCATGTATCTAATTATAGTCAAGTTGACTAACAAATAGCCTGCCAACATATCAGAAACTATAAGCAGAAATATATCTAGATCAGACAACAAAGAAATCCTGCACCCCCAGTCAAAGAAACTGCACATTTTCTACATCAGCGGGTTAGGGGTGGGTGTGGGCCTCAGAGTTTCACTTTATCACATATAGTCAGGCGGTTGTGGATGGGTTATTAGCAATTGCGGGCGGGTTTGGGTGAACCAACAGCTGTCTTTTCAGGAGATATGCAGATATGTTGTTGGGTGCTGCCTGTACCCCAGGAGAACCTGATGGACAAGCTAAATAAGTCTGTTTTTATATTGAGTATATCTTCAGGGTTCTGATTAAACCAGGGCCTTCTAAACTTTGTGTGAAGCTACAAAGGGTGACCCTCAGAGAAGAATACAGAGGAGATGGTATCACCTTTCTAAAGCCTGATGTTCTGTCTGATTGGTATTGGGCATGAGGAAGCTCCTCTCTCTTTCCCCCAACTCAATCACCACCTCTATTTCTCTCGCTCTCTCGCTCTGTCTCCCTCTCTCTCGCTCTCTCTCTCTCTCGCTCTCTCTCGCTCTCTCTCTCTCTGGCGAGGGCTAGCCTCACCCTAATTTACTGCTCGCCCCTCTCCTTTGCTCTCCCTCCCCCTCCCCCTTCCCGCTCCTCTCTCTATCCCTCTCTCTCTCTCTCTCTCTCTCTCTCTCTCTCTCTCTCTCTCTCTCTCTCTCTCTCTCTCTCTCTCCCTCACCATGTTTAATTCATCAAGTAGTCGGCTGTCAGCCAGCCAGTAGACTGATCAAAGCATTATTGGCCAGACGTGCCGTGTTGCCAGCCAGACCCCTTCAGCTCACAGACACACTCTCGCCACCCGTTCACAACCCTTACTCACACCGCTGCCCGGTGCCCACATGCCCTTACATAACCCTGGGGCTCCATCCCAAATGGCACCCTATTCCCTACATAGTGCACTACTTTTGACCAGGGCCCATAATCCTTGGGTATCACTGTTGTCCAGGTCATATTTGTGGATGTTGGTTCCCTCCCCTCAGTATGGAGGACCTGATTTGTCAAAGGAAAGCGTATGCTAGGTGTCCAGTCCTGTATGTCTTGTTTCTCTGATTGATTGAGTTGTTGCTGCATGGAAACAATAGTTGAAGACTCCCCAGCCAATCACACACACACACACATTCTAGGTCTTTGCACGACACCAGCCAGCATCCCGTTAACATTGGAGGAAAGAACGACTCTCACAGTTTCCATAATGAATTAACTGTGAACTGTCTTAGATTTTAGTTTAGCATTGGTAATGCATTAGTTATTTATTGTTTGTCCTTCTTTCGGGATTTAATCAGGGATAATTAGTGCCCTTTGTGGAGAGGAGAGGGGTGGAGAGGAGAGGGGTGGAGAGGAGAGGGGTGGAGAGGAGAGGGGAGGAGAGGAGAGGAGAGGAGAGGAGAGGAGAGGAGAGGAGAGGAGAGGAGAGGAGAGGAGAGGAGAGGAGAGGAGAGGAGAGGAGAGGAGAGGAGAGGAGAGGGGTGGAGAGGAGAGGAGAGGAGAGGAGAGGAGAGGGGTGGAGAGGAGAGGAGAGGAGGGGGGTGGAGAGGAGAGGGGTGGAGAGGAGAGGAGGGGAGAGGAGAGGAAAGGAGAGGAGAGGAAAGGAGAGGGGTGGAGAGGAGAGGAAAGGAAAGGAGAGGGGTGGAGAGGAGAGGAGGGGGGTGGAGAGGAGAGGAGAGGGGTGGAGAGGAGAGGAGAGGAGAGGGGTGGAGAGGAGAGGAGAGGAGAGGAGAGGAGAGGGGTGGAGAGGAGAGGAGAGGAGAGGGGTGGAGAGGAGAGGAGAGGAGAGGAGAGGAAAGGAAAGGAGAGGAGAGGAGAGGAGAGGAGAGGAGAGGAGAGGAGAGGAGAGGAGAGGAGAGGAGAGGAGAGGAGAGGAGAGGAGAGGAGAGGAGGGGGGTGGAGAGGAGAGGAGAGGAGAGGAGAGGAAAGGAGAGGGGTGGAGAGGAGAGGAGGGGAGAGGAGAGGAAAGGAAAGGAGAGGAGAGGAGAGGAGAGGAGAGGAGAGGAGAGGAGAGGAGAGGAGAGGAGAGGAGAGGAGAGGAGAGGAGAGGAGAGGAGAGGAGAGGGGTGGAGAGGAGAGGAGGGGGGTGGAGAGGAGAGGAGAGGAGAGGAGAGGAGAGGAAAGGAGAGGGGTGGAGAGGAGAGGAGAGGAGAGGGGTGGAGAGGAGAGGAGAGGAGGGGGGTGGAGAGGAGAGGAGGGGAGAGGAAAGGAAAGGAGAGGGGTGGAGAGGAGAGGAGGGGAGAGGAGAGGAGAGGAGAGGAGAGGAGAGGAAAGGAGAGGGGAGGAGAGGAGAGGAGAGGGGTGGAGAGGAGAGGGGAGGAGAGGGGTGGAGAAGAGAGGGGTGGAGAGGGGTGGAGAGGGGAGGAAAGGAAAGGAGAGGGGTGGAGAGGAGAGGAGAGGGGTGGAGAGGAGAGGAGAGGAGGGGGGTGGAGAGGAGAGGAGGGGAGAGGAGAGGAGAGGAGAGGAGAGGAGAGGAGAGGAGAGGAGAGGAGAGGAGAGGAGAGGAGAGGAGAGGAGAGGAGAGGAAAGGAGAGGAGGGGAGAGGAGAGGGGAGGAGAGGAGAGGAGAGGGGTGGAGAGGAGAGGGGAGGAGAGGGGTGGAGAAGAGAGGGGTGGAGAGGGGTGGAGAGGGGTGGAGAGGAGAGGGGTGGAGAGGAGAGGAGAGGAGAGGAGAGGAGAGGAGAGGAGAGGAGAGGGGAGGAGAGGAGAGGGGTGGAGAGGAGGGGAGAGGAGAGGAGAGGGGAGGAGAGGAGAGGAGAGGGATGGAGAGGAGAGGGGAGGAGAGGGGTGGAGAGGAGAGGGGAGGAGAGGGGTGGAGAGGAGAGGGGAGGAGGGGAGAGGGGTTGAGAGGAGAGGGGAGGAGAGGGGAGGGGTGGAGAGGAGAGGGGAGGAGAGGGTTGGAGATGGGTGGTCAGGTTAGGGAGATGGGTGGTAAGAGAGGGGTGGAGATGGGCGGTCAGGTTAGGGAGATGGGCGGTCAGGTTAGGGAGATGGGCGGTCAGGTTAGGGAGATGGGCGGTCAGGTTAGGGAGATGGGCGGTCAGGTTAGGGAGATGGGCGGTCAGGTTAGGGAGATGGGTGGTCAGGTTAGGGAGATGGGGGTGGACCAAGGGGCATAAGATGGAATGGCCAGTCCAACCTCCAGCGGCTCCTCTGGAGACTCATTAGTAGAATCATGTTAGAGAAAATGCATGCATACCCATAACTCACCAGGAGGAGGGTGAGACACTCCTTTATAGTGCACTACTTTCCCCCATAGTCCCATAGTACTATAGTACTCTAAATGGAATAGTGTGTCATCACAAATGCAGCCTTGGTAGGTTGTGTGTTAGTGGGGCGAGGATGGAGGCTGTGAACAGAGCACTCTGAAGGCCAGGTCTCTGCTGCTGCATCATACATGAAGACTACACTCTGCTCCGTACGTACCTGACCACAACGTTAACTATTAATACTGGACTCCTGTCACACACACACTCACACAGTCTTGCGCAGCTAACCTTGTGGGGACATACAATTCAGTCCCATTCAAAATCCTATTTTCCCTAACCCTAACCCTAACCCAAAACCCTAATCCCTAACCCTAATCCCTAACCCAAAACCCTAATCCCTAACCCTAACCCTAAAACTAAAACTAACCACCTAAAAATAGCATTTGACCTTGTGGGAACCAACAAAAAAAGGAGAGTGTAAAAAGGAGAGGAAGAGTGTAACAAGGAGAGGAGGAGTGTAAAAAGGAGCGTTTGTGTGTGTGTGGCAGGCCCGTGTCGCTTGCACCCCTACTGGTCCCTGGGGTGGATCGCTAGTTCGAAAATAAAAGGAAGAACCCTTGTTTGCTGGTCCCAGGGACAAAACAAACCTCCTGGGTCTGAGTCAGATGATTTTAGGGTTAGAATGTCCTTGGTATTTCTACACAGTAAATCAAGGATAGTTGAAATCAGTGTTACTTTTTTGGGGATTAAATTGACTACTGAGAGTTGCCTTAACCCTGGAGAGAGATACGCTCCCTGGAGTTAGTGTTGGAGAGTGGAGATGATTGGGGCGGAGTACTTTTAACTCCATTAAGAGTAACCAGAGAGGGAGTTCAATCTATGGAGTTATCCACAGATGTGGGAGGGACCTCTGCCATATTTCCCTGCATGCTGTTACAGGTTGATTTGTAAAATGGTTTGTTTCAATATCTGTGATTTTGCATGTACATGAATTGTTTTTGATATTATCTTACACAAAGATAAGAAACATCAATGTTTCTTAACTAATCCCATCTCTAAGTGGTTGGATTTATAGCAACCGTTAGGGAGATAGTTGTTCCAGTTTACATGCCAGATAACATTTCATGTTCTGTGATTTTTCTCCCTGCTCTGACAAGCAATCTAAATACAAGTTGTGAGTGATGCAAAAGTGCTGGGTATCTTACTGCAAGTTGGCTTCCAACAGAGATGGGATGTCACATTGAAAACCACCACAATGTGACACATTAACAAATATTATAATGAGGCTTTACACCGTTATAAATCAAAGGAAGTAACCCAAAAGAGAAATGTACTCTCCTGGAGTTGATTGTTAATTAAAAAGAACACACAAAAGTGTCATGGCAAGGGAGTTGATTAAAAACTACACTGAAAAATAATTGGAGTAATTGGAGTTAAATTGAATCAGCTCTCTGATTATTTAATCAGCTCTCTCAGGTGTTCTTTGTCCTCTGTTTCTGGTCAGGTCTATTCTCCCTGCATGTAAAGCAGGTGTGTGTGTCTGAGTGTCAGAATGTGTGTGTCTATGTTTCTGTATGTGCCCATCTCTGAAGTCACTCAGACACTGTATGAAGCAAGACAGTGACTCTGTCTGTCTGTTGTCATGTCAACAGTGGACAATATCATTCACAGACTTAGAGAGATAGGAGAAACGTGAGGAATAAAGAGATGGAGATGGATATGGAGATGGAGATGGAGATGGAGATGGAGATGGAGGGAGAGCGAGAGAGCGAGAGAGCGAGAGAGAGAGAGAGAAAGGAGAAAAGTGAGGAATAAAGAGATGGAGATGGAGATGGAGATGGAGATGGAGGGAGAGCGAGAGAGCGAGAGAGAGCGAGAGAGAGAGAGAGAGAAAGGAGAAAAGTGAGGAATAAAGAGATGGAGATGGAGGGAGAGAGAGAGTGAGAGAGCGAGAGAGAGAGAGATCCCTCCTTCCTTCCAGTTCTCCCTTCTAGTCCTGCTAATAATAATGTTTCTTGCTCCAGGCGATTTTCCTCAATCAATATTAGATGGAAATTACTGAGTCTCTGTTATTAATGTGGACACTGAAAGTTATGTTTCACCGCTGAATTACCTCCATGCTTTTATTCATGAGCTGTGCTATTGTGTGTGTGTGTTTCAATTTTTATTACTCGTGTGTACAGGATACGTGTTGTATCCGCCATCCAACATAATGCTGACTGGCAGGTTCCTTCTGGACAACACAATATTAGTACAGGATACGTGTTGTATCCACCATCCAACATAATGCTGACTGGCAGGTTCCTTCTGGACAACACAATATTAGTACAGGATACGTGTTGTATCCACCATCCAACATAATGCTGACTGGCAGGTTCCTTCTGGACAACACAATATTAGTACAGGATACGTGTTGTATCCACCATCCAACATAATGCTGACTGGCAGGTTCCTTCTGGACAACACAATATTAGTACAGGATACGTGTTGTATACACCATCCAACATAATGCTGACTGGCAGGTTCCTTCTGGACAACACAATATTAGTACAGGATACGTGTTGTATACACCATCCAACATAATGCTGACTGGCAGGTTCCTTCTGGACAACACAATATTAGTACAGGATACGTGTTGTATCCACCATCCAACATAATGCTGACTGGCAGGTTCCTTCTGGACAACACAATATTAGTACAGGATACGTGTTGTATACACCATCCAACATAATGCTGACTGGCAGGTTCCTTCTGGACAACACAATATTAGTACAGGATACGTGTTGTATACACCATCCAACATAATGCTGACTGGCAGGTTCCTTCTGGACAACAACAATAAGAAATAATACAACATAACAACTCCAACATAATGTAATTGTCTCAGTAGAACAGAATGAACATTGTAGCATCACTATAATACAGTCATAATTTATAGTCCATTATTTACATGTGTATTGGGGAGGGAGGGATTTAGCAATAATAATAAGAGTCTGGTAGCAGCAGTTGTGATGTGTGTGTGTGGGTAGTGTGTGTGTGTGTGTGGGTAGTGTGTGTGTGTGTGTGGGTAGTGTGTGTGTGTGTGGGTAGTGTGTAGTGTGTGTGTGTGTGGGTAGTGTGTGTGTGTGTGGGGGTAGTGTGTGTGTGTGTGTGTGTGTGTGTGTGTGTGTGTGTGTGTGTGCGTGCGTGCGTGCGTGCGTGCGTGCGTGCGTGCGTGCGTGCGTGCGTGCGTGCGTGTGTGTGAGTCGTTGTGATGAGGGCCATGCGTGTGATGCAGGCTACGTATCTTCCCCATTATTTCAAGCCAAGGCAAGTCGATGCTAACATGTAGTGTGTAACACATTGTTATTGCTGCATTAGCTTAGCACCAGCACTCCTTGGTATTGAACTCAGCATAGGCCTATAATTAGTGATGTAATGGATGGCATGTTGCCTTTGAGGTGATGCCAAAGGCACATTTCCATTCTGGATGGATAAGGAAGTTCCATTCTACTCTACCCTACTCTACTCTACCCTACCCTACCCTACCCTACCCTACCCTACTACACTCCATAAACCCACCACAGGTGCAGGAGTAGCAGTGTGTGTGTGTCCATATCTCTGCCTGCGTTAGAAAATCGGTTATCTTAAGAATGTTCCCACAATTAGTGTTATCACCAGTCAGCGATGACATAGATGTGTTCTCAGTCCCAATCCTACTTTGGTATTACCAGAAAACATCAGGTTTCTATGGGTCCGTCCCAAATCACACCCTATTCCCTATATTGTGCACTACTTTTGACCAGAGCCCTTTGACCCTTGGTCAAAAGTAATGCACTATGTAGGGGATATGGTGCCATTTGGAACATTATGATTTCACTCACTGCCATCCCAGCCAGCTCTGTCTCTGTCAGTGGTTCAGACCCTAACTGATCTGATCGGACTGAAGGATATTTTGTGCTCCAACTAAAACAAATTATTTTATGTTCTGTTTGCACGCGATTGGACCTGGGCTGTGGCAGCAGCTGGTGTGGAACAGAATAAAGTGTCATGGTTCGCTTGAGAGTTCAGGTCAAGCAAGAGGTATATGGAAGGAAAGGGCTAATTTGAGTGCAGCTCCGTAACTCCGGCCAGGGTGGCTGTGGACCATAGCTGTAACTACAGAGGTTTGGTTCCTACTGTTAAGCTGCTCTCTATCAAGTTCCTGTATTGTGCTCATAGACATGGGGTCTGTTAGAGCCTGGCTTTCTGACTGGAGCTAGTTCCAATTCTGGTTACCATAGAGACTGGTTAGAGCCTGGCTTTCTGACTGCAGCTAGTTCCTGTTCTGGTTACCATAGAGACTGGTTAGAGCCTGGCTTTCTGACTGGAGCTAGTTCCAATTCTGGTTACCATAGAGACTGGTTAGAGCCTGGCTTTCTGACTACAGCTAGTTCCTGTTCTGGTTACCATAGAGACTGGTTAGAGCCTGGCTTTCTGACTGCAGCTAGTTCCTGTTCTGGTTACCATAGAGACTGGTTAGAGCCTGGCTTTCTGACTGCAGCTAGTTCCTGTTCTGGTTACCATAGAGACTGGTTAGAGCCTGGCTTTCTGACCACAGCTAGTTCCTGTTCTGGTTACCATATAGACTGGTTAGAGCCTGGCTTTCTGACTGCAGCTAGTTCCTGTTCTGGTTACCATAGAGACTGGTTAGAGCCTGGCTTTCTGACTGCAGCTAGTTCCTGTTCTGGTTACCATAGAGACTGGTTAGAGCCTGGCTTTCTGACTGCAGCTAGTTCCTGTTCTGTGTACCATAGTGTTGCTCCTGTTCCTCTGTTCCTGTCCTGGGCATCTGGGTGTCATCAGTGTTTCTCACCCAGTGCTGAGTGGTCAACAGTGTTAATGACCCAGGGATGAATGGTAATTATTGTTAATGACCCAGGGCTGAGTGATCATTAATGTTAATGACCCAGGGCTGAGTGATCATTAATGTTAATGACCCAGGGCTGAGTGGTCATTATTTTTAATGACCCAGGGCTGAGTGGTGATAAGTGTTAATGACCCAGGGCTGAGTGATCATTAATGGTAATGACCCAGGGCTGAGTAACCATCATTGTTAATGACCCAGGGCTGAGTGGTCATAAGTGTTAATGACCCAGGGCTGAGTAACCATCATTGTTAATGACCCAGGGCTGAGTGGCCATAAGTGTTAATGACCCAGGGCTGAGTGGTCATTAGTGTTAATGACCCAGGGCTGAGGAACAAACCCTGGGCCCACCCCCTCCCCTCTCACTGTGACAGAGGAACAAACACCAGCCATGCTATATTAATCAGGATGTCAAGAGAGTAAATAAGAGTTACATCTGGTGGGAATGTAGAAGGGGGGCCAGAGAGGCAGAGGGGGAAAGAGAGAGAGGCAAGATATTGTTCGCTCTTGGTGGTGAGGAGCTTTGTTCGGTCAGGAGGCACTCGAGGCCTGGAGTGGCGGAATCTGCTGATGTAATAACCTCGTTGTGTGGAGGAAAGGGAAAATGCTGAGAGAGGAAAGAAGAGAGATTAGAAGGAGAAGAACATTATTTCATAGAATATTTACTGTCCATTTGTCTGTTTTTTTCTTCCCATTGTATCCATATTATACAATAGCAGGTCTTTGTGTGAATGAAGATGCTGACTCTATGGTCCTCCTGAGTGAGTCTCAGTGTCTGCTTCCCAAATGGCACCCTATTCCCTATATAGTGCACTACCTTTGACCAGGGCCCATAGGGGTCAACAGACCAGTGTACTTGTAGTCTCACTGTGCTGTCTGGCATGGCCTTTTAACTAACATACACAGTCACACAGCCCCATGGTTAACTCTTCCAGAGGAGACTGGTAGTCAGTCATATGATACTTGTTGGACAAGTTAGATATGTTAATATGACCTACCAGTCTCCTCTGGAAGAGTTAACCATGGGGCTGTGTGACTGTGTATGTTAGTTAAAAGGCCATGCCAGACAGCACAGTGAGACTACAAGTACACTGGTCTGATGTACTAACAGACTGGCAGCATACAGTGTGCAATATTATAATATGTTTTTCCAAAGCCCCTAAATGTGTTGTATGCACGGAGAGGGCAGATCCTTGCATTTGTTGATAGGGTGGTATGTGGTGACCCCTATGCCCAGTTGGTTGAGCTGATTTGGGGTTGATTCTCTGTCATGCAACCCCTGGAGCCTGGCCACCCTGGCCATATGACAGCCATTATTTCCATGGCCCCCTGATCCCCTAGTCAACGTGTGTGGGGCTGGGGTGCAGATATGGCGATAAAGCCAGACCTGGGTTCAAATACTATTTTAAATATATATGTTTGCTCCAGTCTGCCTCGATTGACAGGTGGCCGGGGTTCGCACTTTTGGGACTTTTCTATTGGTTTCATTGCACCAGGCAAGCTCAATCACAGCCACACTGGCCGGAGTTACGGAGCTGCACTCAAATTATTATTATTTTTTAAATACAATTTGAACCCAAGACTGGATACTTCCTTGAGTTGAAACCTTGGTAATTGCAGTCAGGTTCTGCCAACAACACAACATCAACAACCGTCATGTGACCAGAGGCTTTGCTCCAGCTGCCGTCCCTGTGTCACGTTCTTCCAGGAAGGTTGTTTACTCACTAACACAATATGGTGTTAGTAACATAAAACCAGATATGCAGACACTCTTATCCCGAGTGATTTATAGTTATTGCATTCAACTTAAGGTAGCTAGGTAGGACAACCACATATCATAATAAAACATTAATGTTCTCCCAAGTGGCGCAGTGGTCACTACAGACAACCTGGTTCGAATCCAGCTTGTATCACAACCGGCCGTGATTGGGAGTCCCATAGGGCGCCGCACAATTGGCCCAGCGTCGTCCGAGTTTGGCCGGTGTAGGCCGTCATTGTAAATAAGAATTTGTTCTTATCTGACCTGCCTAGTTTAATAAAGGTTAAATAAATAAAATAAAATCCTCAATAAAGCAGCTGTGAATGTTTAATGTCCAACAAAGTGATTAGTAGTACATACGTTATCCTATGATCTGCTCTAGGCTATTGATCGTGATCACAGGGGGGTAATACAATAACTTCTGCCTTCTCACACCGCTGGAGGTGTGTGGTTAGCCTTCTCACACCGCTGGAGGTGTGTGGTTAGCCTTCTCACACCGCTGCTGTGGGTTAATGCTTACTTAATGACGTCCTACATTTATCCTTAAGCAGGACATAAACAACAGTTGCTCTGTTTTCTGTGTGTTTTGATGCCACTAGGCAGCCATGTTGGGTCTGTGTTCTACAGCTGCAGCTGAGGCCAAAGTAAAGCTGCTTATCCCCAGTCAGTGTTGGTCCTCTCGAGGCGTCCCCTCTATCACTGTGTCAAGGGGAAGTAGGAGAGAGAGAGAGGGAGAAAAACACCACAGCCCGAAGGATGGATGATGGATTAAGGCACTAATTGGGAAAAACCTTAAAGTCGCTCAGATTGAAAACCACACAGAATGAACACAGTGAGAATCTCCTTCTGGTTTCAGACAGAGAGTTCAGGCGAACTGACACACTCTTCTATCACCCCAAAATGTCTGCTCAATACTTTGTCTACATCTTAAATGGCACCATATTCCCTATGTAGTGCGATACTCTGGAGCAGAGCCTTATGGGCCCTGGTCAAAAGTGGTGCCTATAAAGGGAATATGGTGCCATTTGGGACAAAGAGAGGCCCTCATTTGCTTATTGTGAGTGTTGTAGACTGAGGGAACAAAGGGATTCATTCAGACATTTCTTGATTTTTATTTTTAATATTTGTATTTTATTTTACTATTTGTTAACTTTTTTGACATTTGACTGCATTATTAGGAGCTAGTAACACAATCATGTCACTGCACCTGCTATAACATCTTCTGTGTATGTAACCAATAAACCTTAATTTTATTTGGGAAATAAATGTGTAGGTAGCCAACATCTTAGTTAGAGTCTTGGACTTGGAATTACAATGTGATGAAACGATTTAATTATTTGAAACTTTTGAGCCACAAATACATTATCTGTGTTTGCGTCCCAAATGGCACCCTATTCCCTATGTAGTGCACTACTTCTGACCAGAGCCCCTTGTGCACTATAAAAGGAGGAGAAGAATGTAATTTGCAGCAGAGTAATAGGATGTAGGTTGTGGGACTGTGTCTCCACTGGATGCAGTGTAAAATGGACCTGGCTGTTTCAAGGTGCCCTTCACGTTCACAGAGGCAGAGTTGACCTTAGAAGATGGAGGATATGCTATGTGTGCGTCCCTAATGGCACCCTATTCTCTATTTAGTGCACTAGTTTTGACCAGGACCCATAGGGTTTAGGTGAAAAGTAGTGCACTATTTAGGGAATAAGTGCCATTTGGGACGTAGATTATGTCTGCTTAGAAACTGTCTGGGTAATGTATCATAACGTTGTCTTTAGGTAGGAGTAATGCTGCAGGAATGTTAGGTTTCGTTGGCAACTCGGAATTAGTTGTCCTGGCGAAGGTTGGTCTTACATCTCACTTCAGTAATGACATTTAATTAAATGTTCTGTCTTTCTGTTACTTAAATGTTCTACCATCCTCTCTCTCTCTCTCTCTCTCTCTCTCTCTCTCTCTCTCTCTCTCTCTCTCTCTCTCTCTCTCTCTCTCTCTCTCTCTCTCTCTCTCTCTCTCTCTCTCTCTCTCTCTCTCTCTCTCTCTCTCTCTCTCTCTGTCTCTCTGTCTCACCCTCATCCTCTGTCTCTCTGTCTCTGTCTCTCTGTCTCTCTGTCTCACCCTCATCCTCTCTGTCTCTGTCTCTCTGTCTCACCCTCATCCTCTTTGTCCCACTGTCTCTCCTTCTCACCCTCTCTGTCTCTCTGTCTCTCTGTCTCACCCTCATCCTCTCTCTCTCTCTCTCTCTCTCTCTCTCTCTCTCTCTCTCTCTCTCTCTCTCTCTCTCTCTCTCTCTCTCTCTCTCTCTCTCTCTCTCTCTGTCTCTCTGTCTCTCTCTCTCTCTCTCTCTCTCTGTCTCTCTCTCTGACAGAATATTTTTGGTCTCTGCATAATTTCCCCCTGAACCGTCAATGAGGCAGGCAAGCAGACAGGCAGGAAGTGGAACACATCTAAATGGAACAGAGCAGGGAAGAAGACAGACCCATGAATGCATTGACACTGAATAGATAATAAACCAGCTCTACGTCCCAAATGGCATCCTATTCCCTATATAGCGCATTACTTTGGACTTCCATCTGGCCAAACGTAGTGTACTATACAGGGAATAGGGTGCCATTTGGGATGCAACCCTTGTCTGTCAGTTTTAGCTGGGCTGTTGAGATGCAGAAAAACAACCAAAGCTAAGGCTTGTCAGAGACATTGTTTAAAACTCATCAGAGAAAAAAGCTCTGTTCCCCTCTCTCTCTCTGAGATGGCAATTTATTTTATATTATTTAACTAGGCAAGTCAGTTAAGAGCAAATTCTTATTTACAATGATGGCCTACCCTGGCCAAATCCTCCCCTAACCCGGACAACACTGGACCAATTATGCACCACCCTATGGGACCACTGATCACGGCCGGTTGTGATAGAGCCCGGGATCAAACCCAGGTCTGTAGTGACGCCTCTAGCACTGCAGTGCAGGGCCTTAGACCGCTGCACCACTAAGGATCTCAGCACTCAGCAATGATACTTAGTGCTGAGCAACTCCATGGTTTCTCACCTTAAAATGAAAACCGTTGGTTGTGAAATTTAACAAACCATACAACTCTATGCACAAGGACTGCTTTAAACTATTTCCACTGAACATTTTACAAAAACACAACTAACCGCTAGTCTACCTACCGGCCTACTTACTACTTGCCTATTTACTTGAAGAACAGTGAGGATGTAAAGTTTATTAACAGAATGTCAGTCAAATCTTTTATGTGACCAACTCTTAAATATCTACTATGAATTAAGATTCGAAGGTGTCTGCAGAAAGGATGGGGTGTCAGCTATGATATGGTTGGTACGAACCGGACCAAATCTGAACCAATCATCGACATCTATGTTTCACAAGTTTACAAGACAGCACAGTAGAGTCCAGTAGAGTCTGGTACAGTCCAGTAGAATACAATAGAGTCCAGTAGAAAACAATAGAGTCCAGTAAAGTAGAGTCCAGTAGAGTCCAGTAGAGTACAATAAGGTCCAGTAGAGTCCAGTAGAATACAATAGAGTCCAGTAGAGTCCAGTAGAGTCCAGTAGAGTAATGTAGAGTAGAGTCCAGTAGAATACAATAGTCCAGTAGAATACAATAGAGTCCAGTAGAGTAATGTAGAGTAGAGTCCAGTAGAATACAATAGTCCAGTAGAATACAATAGAGTCCAGTAGAGTCCAGTAAAATATGATAGAGTCAAGTAGAGTCCAGTAGAATACAATAGAGTCCAGTAGAGTCCAGTAGAGTAATGTAGAGTAGAGTCCAGTAGAATACAATAGTCCAGTAGAATACAATAGAGTCCAGTAGAGTCCAGTAGAATACAATAGAGTCCAGTAGAGTCTGGTACAGTCCAGTAGAATACAATAGAGTCCAGTAGAGTCCAGTACAGAAAAGTAATCTAAACCAAGGAAGCATGGCAGTAAAGGAGGAAATCGTAATCGTATTAACCTGGGGTGTTAACCTACATCCATACTACCTACCATGGGAAATAAATCAGGTCTTAACCTGGGGTCTTAACCTACAGCCATACTACCTACCACGGGAAATAAATCAGGTCTTAACCTACAGCCCTACTACCTGCCACGTGAAATAAATCAGGTCTTAACCTGGGGTCTTAACCTACAGCCATACTACCTGCCACGGGAAATAAATCAGGTCTTAACCTGGGGTCTTAACCTACCGCCATACTACCTGCCACGGGAAATAAATCAGGTCTTAACCTGGGGTCTTAACCTACCGCCATACTACCTGCCACGGGAAATAAATCAGGTCTTAACCTGGGGTCTTAACCTACAGCCCTACTACCTGCCACGTGAAATAAATCAGGTCTTAACCTGGGGTCTTAACCTACAGCCATACTACCTGCCACGGGAAATAAATCAGGTCTTAACCTGGGGTCTTAACCTACCGCCATACTACCTGCCACGGGAAATAAATCAGGTCTTACCCTGGGGTCTTAACCTACAGTCATACTACCTACCACGGGGAATAAATCAGGTCTTAACCTGGGGTCTTAACCTACCGCCATACTACGTGCCACGGGAAATAAATCAGGTCTTAACCTGGGGTCTTAACCTACAGCCATACTACCTGCCACGGGAAATAAATCAGGTCTTAACCTGATACTACTACTGACTGGGCGGCCATGACGGACAGCCCCGATGAGTTCATCCGTTTTTATGATGGTCTCGTTATTCCCAAAAAGAAAGTCAACGTCTTCCCCAATAATAAACCGTGGGTAACTTGGGAATTAAAAGAACTCCTTAAGCAGAAAAAACAAGTGTTTAAATCAGGTGGCAGTAAAGAGGCAAGGAAAAATAATCAGAGGACTCCAAAGCTAAATGAAGGAGTGCAAGGCAGCATACAAAGAGAAATTAGAAAACCTTTTCAAGGACAAGGACAGCAGGAACGCCTGGCAAGGGCTACTAACCATCACAGGCTACTAACCATCACAGGCTACTAACCATCACAAGCTACTAACCATCACAGGCTACTAACCATCACAGGCTACTAACCATCACAGGCTACTAACCATCACAGGCTACTAACCATCACAAGCTACAAACCATCACAAGCTACAAACCATCACAAGCTACAAACCATCACAGGCTACTAACCATCACAGGCTACTAACCATCACAAGCTACAAACCATCACAAGCTACAAACCATCACAGGCTACTAACCATCACAAGCTACAAACCATCACAAGCTACAAACCATCACAGGCTACAAACCATCACAGGCTACTAACCATCACAGGCTACTAACCATCACAGGCTACTAACCATCACAGGCTACTAACCATCACAGGCTACTAACCATCACAGGCTACTAACCATCACAAGCTACAAACCATCACAGGCTACTAACCATCACAGGCTACTAACCATCACAGGCTACTAACCATCACAAGCTACAAACCATCACAGGCTACAAACCATCACAGGCTACTAACCATCACAGGCTACTAACCATCACAGGCTACAAACCATCACAAGCTACAAACCATCACAGGCTACTAACCATCACAGGCTACAAACCATCACAGGCTACTAACCATCACAGGCTACTAACCATCACAGGCTACTAACCATCACAGGCTACAAACCATCACAGGCTACTAACCATCACAAGCTACAAACCATCACAGGCTACAAACCATCACAGGCTACAAACCATCACAGGCTACAAACCATCACAGGCTACAAACCATCACAGGCTACTAACCATCACAGGCTACTAACCATCACAGGCTACAAACCATCACAGGCTACAAACCATCACAGGCTACAAACCATCACAGGCTACAAACCATCACAGGCTACTAACCAAAGAGACATTGAATGATCGTTGAAAATGCACTTGCTTTTGCAAATTATTTAAACAGTTCCTATTGTAGGTTTGACGTGTGATTTTACATGGCAGCAGAAAGTGGCCTTGGACAGTATAGAGAGCATACCAGCTGTTGATATACAGATCTCTGTGAATGACGTCAAGAAACACTTTCAACGTGTCAACCCACGAACATCATATGGTCCAGACGGCGTCAGCAGCTGGCATTACTGTTCCAGAAGCTGTTCCAGCTGTCATTACCGTTCTAGAAGCTGTTCCAGCTGTCATTACAGTTCTAGAAGCTGTTCCAGCTGTCATTACAGTTCCAGAAGCTGTTCCAGCTGTCATTACAGTTCTAGAAACTGTTCCAGCTGTCATTACCGTTCCAGAAGCTGTTCCAGCTGTCATTACAGTTCTAGAAGCTGTTCCAGCTGTCATTACAGTTCTAGAAGCTGTTCCAGATGTCATTACCGTTCTAGAAGCTGTTCCAGCTGTCATTACAGTTCTAGAAGCTGTTCCAGCTGTCATTACCGTTCTAGAAGCTGTTCCAGCTGTCATTACAGTTCCAGAAGCTGTTCCAGCTGTCACTGAACAGTGGGATGATTCCAGACTTATGGAAGAAATCGCTGATTGTCCCAATACCTAAAAACAACAGGCCAAAAGAAAATAATGATTTATGCCCTGTAGCCCTGACATCTGTACCTATGAAATGTTTTGAAAAATTCTTCAAAAACAAATTCTCTCTGGTATCTCATCCCAATTAGACTCAAACCAATTCACCTACCGCGCCTCCAGGGATGTTAATGATGCGTTACTGGTCATGCTGAACAATATCTACGAAAATGTAAAAAAGGCAAATAGCCTAGTGAAAATTGTTTGGAAACATGCAAGTGCAGGACTAAGTCAACCTAAGACGGCGGGAAGGATAATTGGTATAGATCAAGAATCAGCCACCAACCTGCACACAAAACTCATCCTCCTAAAACTTGAAAGCATTTTACAGGATAGTACCCATCCCCTTCTCTCAGACTCAGTCACAGCAGCAGGCTGACAAGGGGACAGAGACTTCTTCAAAAGGAAATTAAAACAGATAGTGTACTATAATGTACTGTACTGAACTAAACTCTAGTGGAATGGAGGACAGTAGTACTGAACATAACAGTATGCCAGTGGAATGGAGGACAGTAGTACTGAACATAACAGTATGCCAGTGGAATGGAGGACAGTAGTACTGAACATAACAGTATGCCAGTGGAATGGAGGACAGTAGTACTGAACATAACAGTATGCCAGTGGAATGGAGGACAGTAGTACTGAACATAACAGTATGCCAGTGGAATGGAGGACAGTAGTACTGAACATAACAGTATGCCAGTGGAATGGAGGACAGTAGTACTGAACATAACAGTATGCCAGTGGAATGGAGGACAGTAGTACTGAACATAACAGTATGCCAGTGGAATGGAGGACAGTAGTACTGAACATAACAGTATGCCAGTGGAATGGAGGACAGTAGTACTGAACATAACAGTATGCCAGTGGAATGGAGGACAGTAGTACTGAACATAACAGTATGCCAGTGGAATGGAGGACAGTAGTACTGAACATAACAGTATGCCAGTGGAATGGAGGACAGTAGTACTGAACATAACAGTATGCCAGTGGAATGGAGGACAGTAGTACTGAACATAACAGTATGCCAGTGGAATGGAGGACAGTAGTACTGAACATAACAGTATGCCAGTGGACTGGAGGACAGTAGTACTGAACATAACAGTATGCCAGTGGAATGGAGGACAGTAGTACTGAACATAACAGTATGCCAGTGGAATGGAGGACAGTAGTACTGAACATAACAGTATGCCAGTGGACTGGAGGACAGTAGTACTGAACATAACAGTATGCCAGTGGAATGGAGGACAGTAGTACTGAACATAACAGTATGCCAGTGAACTGGAGGACAGTAGTACTGAACATAACAGTATGCCAGTGGAATGGAGGACAGTAGTACTGAACATAACAGAATGCCAGTGGACTGGAGGACAGTAGTACAGAACATAACAGTATGCCAGTGGACTGGAGGACAGTAGTACTGAACATAACAGTATGCCAGTGGAATGGAGGACAGTAGTACTGAACATAACAGTATGCCAGTGGAATGGAGGACAGTAGTACTGAACATAACAGTATGCCAGTGGAATGGAGGACAGTAGTACTGAACATAACAGTATGCCAGTGGAATGGAGGACAGTAGTACTGAACATAACAGTATGCCAGTGGAATGGAGGACAGACATAGATCTGGAACTGTTGGGGTGCTAGGACCTAGTTTAACAATTATGCATCCATCCGTGAGTAACTCTGTTCCGTCAGCACTCATCCACTCAGGACCTACTTATTCATACAGGTCTGTATATACATACCCATGTACAGTTGTTATATTATATCACATGCAATATTGTAAGTAATTATTGGACCTAGGCATTCACTCAGGAATGCATATTAGTATCCTGCCAGTTGCACCTTTTCTCATTGCTTTTAGTATATCAAATGTGCAATAAGTGCAGTTGTCTGTAATTAAACCCTGCGCACTAAGGACTGTATTTTAAGGGAATTACTATTATTAGCCCAATAATATCATACACACATTTAGCTATTATAGTATCTCTTCCTGTCATTTACCTGTACAGTTTGTGTAACCACGCAAGTATTCACTTATCTGTAAATATAACTGTATACCTAACTGTACAGCTAATTTAACCATGCAAAATTTTCACTTACCTGTTCATTTACCCATTCTGTCTATTAAGTAAACTATTATTACCCTCGCTCATATCATACGCATTTTTAGCTACTGAAGTATTTCTCTGCCATCAACCTGTATAGTATAGTTAACCATCCAACATCCACCAATGTATAGTGTACATATTCAGCCAACCACTCATACTACGCAATGTCCTTTTATAGCTTTTTTTTGCACTCCAGATATCCTGTATTTCTATACTTTTTCATACTGCCGCTCTATGTATCATGTACCGTGTATCTGTCTTTTGTGTACTTTCGTTGTGGCATTTTGCACCTGCCCTGTGTTTTTGTTGTAGCTGCTTGATAATGAAATTTCCCCCCCGGGGGATCAATAAAGTACCTATCTATCTATCTATCTAGTAGTACTGAACATAACAGTATGCCAGTGGACTGGAGGACAGTAGTACTGAACATAACAGTATGCCAGTGGAATGGAGGACAGTAGTACTGAACATAACAGTATGCCAGTGGACTGGAGGACAGTAGTACTGAACATAACAGTATGCCAGTGGAATGGAGGACAGTAGTACTGAACATAACAGTATGCCAGTGGAATGGAGGACAGTAGTACTGAACATAACAGTATGCCAGTGGACTGGAGGACAATAGTACTGAACATAACAGTATGCCAGTGGAATGGAGGACAGTAGTACTGAACATAACAGTATGCCAGTGGAATGGAGGACAGTAGTACTGAACATAACAGTATGCCAGTGGAATGGAGGACAGTAGCACTGAACATAACAGTCAGCCTTTTATTCTCTAGAACATACAAGAGAGTGTTCGTTGCCTTTAGACTTCAGCCTTTTAATCTCTAGAACATACAAGAGTGTTCGTTGCCTTTAGACTTCAGCCTTTTATTCTCTAGAACATACAAGAGAGTGTTCATTGCCTTTAGACTTCAGCCTTTTAATCTCTAGAACATACAAGAGAGTGTTCATTGCCTTTAGACTTCAAAGGAGTTGAATTATGCGCATAACCTCAAGTTGAGTCCAACTCATTAAGATAGAACCGTTCATGCGTCTGAAATGGCTCCCTATTCCCTTCATAGTGCACTACGTTTGACCAGAGGGAATAGGGTTCCATTTGAGACTTATAATTCCCCATTAAAATAGAAGACCTATTCATTAGCCTAGCTAGTATGCCATACCTTAGCTGTTTGACAGGTAGGCTACTCAGTGTAAAAGATATAGGATCAGGTTATAATCCTCCAATCCTAATCTTGATTATTTGGAAGGGGAAATGCTAATCTGACTGTAGATCAGTGGCTATCTGACGGGTTGTTTGACGCTTGCTTGTGGAGTGTTGACTTGTGTCTGGTAGTTGGACAGTGGCCCCTACTGGTAGGAGGTTGAACAGACCGAACAGACGGTTCAAAAGCAGCAGGTGGACCATAGAACATCAGCCACCATTTTCTGTTAATTTCCCATCTATTCTACATGTTGAATCACCACCGTTCATCTACACGCAGCAGGTGATCTACACGCAGCTGGAGTTCTCCTGTAGGGTTTAGGCTACACTAAAACTTGTGCCAGACAGACTAGTCTATAGACCTAAATATACAATCACTCTGTTTCATTGTTCCCCTCCCATGTTGATTCAACACTGTAGCTTACTGTCTAATAAATTGTCTTAGCTTCAGCCTTCAGGAACAGTGAGGAATTTCTCTGTGTATCATGCGTGTGTGTGTGTGTGTGTGTGTGTGTGTGTGTGTGTGTGTGTGTGTGTGTGTGTGTTCATGAATCTTACATTCAACACAGCCTCAGTGTTGGTTGGCTGTCAGTGTCTGTGTAACCACTCTGAATAGAATGTATGCAGGTGAACGTCAGTTTGGCTCAACTAAGTAAAAATATTGAGAAAATAGATTTATTAGGTTATATCCCAAATGGCACTCAATTCTCTATACATGTATTGTGCATTATTTAGGTAATAGGGTGCCATTTGGGATGCAGGTTTAAGCTGTCACAGAGAGCCATGCAGTGAGGCAGAACTGCTTGTAACGTTAAAGGGGGCGTTCAAGATTTTACAACTTGTTGTTAGATGATTCCTGACCCTGAAAGTAGTCTATGGGCCAGGAGAATCTGTCAGGAACCATCTAACTAGGTTGGGTACCAGTCTGTCTGTTCATACGTCAAACATGTTTTGCATGACCTGCGGTGACAAGGAGTGAAATGATAGCACAAACAGATCTGGGACCAGCCTACCATATAACATCAAGTTGTTAAATACTGGACTTCCCCTTTAAGTAGCCAAATAAGAGGAAGCTCAAACCCTTCGTAAAGTTCTTGTTCATTTGGAGATAGAGAGGTGAAGAGATGGGTTCTTGTAGTAGAATGTGATATTGTGAATCATCCTTGGTGCTTAGGGAACATGGAGAGGGTTCTTGTAGTAGCATGTGATATTGTGAATCATCCTTGGTGCTTAGGGAACATGGAGAGGGTTCTTGTAGTAGAATGTGATATTGTGAATCATCCTTGATGCTTAGGGAACATGGAGAGGGTTCTTGTAGTAGAATGTGATATTGTGAATCATCCTTGGTGCTTAGGGAACATGGAGAGGGTTCTTGTAGTAGAATGTGATATTGTGAATCATCCTTGGTGCTTAGGGAACATGGAGAGGGTTCTTGTAGTAGAATGTGATATTGTGAATCATCCTTGGTGCTTAGGGAACATGGAGAGGGTTCTTGTAGTAGAATGTGATATTGTGAATCATCCTTGGTGCTTAGGGAACATGGAGAGGGTTCTTGTAGTAGAATGTGATATTGTGAATCATCCTTGGTGCTTAGGGAACATGGAGAGGGTTCTTGTAGTAGAATGTGATATTGTGAATCATCCTTGGTGCTTAGGGAACATGGAGAGGGTTCTTTGGCTGGATTGTGTGATAGTGGAGTGACTAATCCGATTTCAGCCCCTCTGTCTTTGATGCTGTGTGTGTGTGTGTGTGTGTGTGTGTGTGTGTGTGTGTGTGTGTGTGTGTGTGTGTGTGTGTGTGTGTGTGTGTGGCTCGCTGTGTATTTGACATGGGTAAAATCAAGGCAGGTTACTTTTTTTTTTTTTGGGGGGGGGGGGGTCGATGTGAGAAAGGAGGATTATTTAATTACTGTTTGATGAGGTAGGGTTTTGGATGTTTTCTGAAGATGGGCAGGGACTCTGCTGTCCTAGCTTCAGGGGGAAGCGGAGTGCTCGGGTTGGGGTGTAGAATTTGAGCATAGCCTGAAGGTAGGGAGGAGCAGTTCTTCTTGCTGCTCTGTAGGTAAGCACCAGGGTCTTGTAGTGGTGAGGGAGGAGAGAGATACAACAGAGAAAGGGAGAGAGAGAGAGATGGATGGAGTGGAGAGAGGGGAGGAGAGAGATGCAGGACAGAGAGGGAGAATAGGTGAGAGAGAGAGGGAGAATGGTAGAGAGAGGGGGAGAATTGGGGAGAGAGAGAGGAAGAATGGGAACGAGAGATGTGAGAGAGAGAGAGAGAGAGAGAGAGAGAGAGAGAGAGAGAGAGAGAGAGAGAGAGAGAGAGAGAGAGAGAGAGAGAGAGAGAGAGAGAGAGAGAGAGAGAGAGAGAGAGAGAGAGAGAGAGAGAGAGAGAGAGAGAGAGAGAGAGAGAGAGCGAGACCCTGTTCCCCTGCTGTTAAATCCCAACATAATATAGACCTGCTTACAGTGGGGGCTCAGCTCAGTCAAAGCCCTACGGTAGATACAATACAGTACAGTAAGCATGTTAGTGATCAGCTTAAAACCACAGGTTACAGTTTCTGAATACGTTTTATTGCTCAGCTTGAAGTCAACACACAGTATAATGAGATGCTATGACTGCTTAGGAAACTCAGGGAGCTCATAGCTAACCTGGATATACCTACCTGGGCCCGTATTCACAAAGTCTCAGAGAATGAGTGCTGATCTAGGATTAGGTCCTCCCTCTTATTCCTTATGATTTCAAAGGCAGAACTGATCCTAGATCAGCTCTCCTACTCTGAGACGCTTTGTGAATACAGGTCCTGAGCTATTAGGGGACAGTATTAGTTGGAACTTAGCTAGGTTTTCTCCTTGTGGTACAGTGTGCTGGTTGGTTCTTACTCCTTGTGGTACAGTGAGCTGGTTGGTTCTTACTCCTTGTGGTACGGTGTGCTGGTTGGTTCATTCTCCTTGTGGTACAGTGTGCTGGTTGGTTCTTACTCCTTGTGGTACAGTGTGCTGGTTGGTTCATTCTCCTTGTGGTACAGTGTGCTGGTTGGTTCTTACTCCTTGTGGTACAGTGTGCTGGTTGGTTCTTACTCCTTGTGGTACAGTGAGCTGGTTGGTTCTTACTCCTTGTGGTATAGTGTGCTGGTTGGTTCTTTCTCCTTCTGGTACAGTGAGCTGGTTGGTTCTTACTCCTTGTGGTACAGTGTGCTGGTTGGTTCATTCTCCTTGTGGTACAGTGTGCTGGTTGGTCATACTAAAGTAATGTTTAGCTAGCCTCGTGTAATAGTCTGCTGTGTAGCTAGCCTAGCGTAATAGTCTGATGTGTAGCTAGCCTAGTGTAATAATCTGCTGTGTAGCTAGCCTAGCGTAATAATCTGCTGTGTAGCTAGCCTAGTGTAATAATCTGCTGTGTAGCTAGCCTAGTGTATGTCTCTGCCTGCCTGTCTGCCTATCTCATTAACATCAACATATGTGTGAAGTGTGCCATGTCTCGCTGGTATGCTCACTACAGAGAGGGAGTATGGGGAAGGAGAAGGGGAGAGAGGGGAGGGAGGTTGGGGAGAGAGGGAGGGAAAAAGAGAGAGAGGGAGGTAGGAATGGCTGGAGGACAGAGGAATGAGGGGGTCTTAGAGAAAGAGAGAGGCAGAAAGAGGATGAGAATGGAGAGAGATGGAGGAGATTGAGAGAGTAGAGATAGAGAAAAAGAGAGGGAGGGAAAAAGAGAGAGCACTCCTGGCTCTGTGTTCTTTGTTAGCGTGGCTGTGGCTAGCTTTCTTTTGAACACTGCATGTCCAGCCTGCCTCTCTACCCTTGACCAAGAGCTTTTACCTAATGCAACCAGTGCAGGAAAAAAATACACTTCAATTTACATTGACGGAAAGCTAAGAATTGTCAAAGACTCCAGCCACCCCAGTCATAGACTGTTCTCTCTGCTACTGCATGGCAAGCGGTACCAGAGCACCAAGTCTAGGTCCAAAAGGCTTCTGAACAGCTTCTACCTCCAAGCCATAAGACTCCTGAACAGCTGATCAAATGGCTACACGCCCCCCCCCCTATTTATTTACACTGCTGCTACTCTCTGTTTATCATCTATGCATAGTCACTTTAACTATACCCACATGTACATATTACCTCAATTAGCCCGACTAACCGGTGCCCCCTCACATTGACTCTGTACCGGTGCCTGTATATATATATATATATATATATATATATATATATATATATATATATATATATATATATTACTGTTTAATTATTTACCTCTCTTGTTTACATAATACTTATTTTATACTTAAACTGCACTGTTGGTTAGGGCTTGTAAGTAAGCATTTCACTGTAATGTCTACACCTGTTGTATTCGGCACGCGTGACAAATACACTTGGATTTGATTTGATTTGAAGAGGGTCAAAGAAATGAAAATATGAATTATGGAAACTGTGTGTGCGTCCCAAATCCCACCCTATTCCCTATATAGTGCAGGACTTTTAGAATGCAGTTTATTAAATAGGGATGGTTGGACAGATGGAAGGTCGTAATAATCAAAATGTCTGCCTCTAGTTTGATATGATTACTGGGTTGACAATATAACAGTTAGCTGTTCCAGAGGATTACCCTCTCTTCCTTTATCACTCTCGCTCTCTCTCTCACTCTCTGACACTCTCTCTCTCACGCTCTCTTTCACTCTGACTCTCTCGCTCTCTCTCTCACTCTCTTTTTCTCACTCTCTTTTTCTCTCTCTCTCTCTCTGACACTCTCTCTCTCACGCTCTCTTTCACTCTGACTCTCTCTCTCTCTCTCACTCTCTTTTTCTCACTCTCTTTTTCTCTCTCTCTCTCTCTGACACTCTCTCTCTCACGCTCTCTTTCACTCTGACTCTCTCTCTCTCTCTCACTCTCTTTTTCTCACTCTCTTTTTCTCTCTCTCTCTCTGACACTCTCTCTCTCACGCTCTCTTTCACTCTGACTCTCTCTCTCTCTCTCACTCTCTTTTTCTCACTCTCTTTTTCTCTCTCTCTCTCTCTGACACTCTCTCTCTCACGCTCTCTTTCACTCTGACTCTCTCTCTCTCTCTCTCTCTCTCTCACACACTCTCACACACTCTCTCTTTCTCTCTCTCTGACTCTCACACTCTCTCTCTCTCTCTCTCCCGATACTAAGTGATTGGTTTGAAACGAGAGTTGAGATTACAGCTATTTCTGCCAGACACCATTTCTATATTCCTTGGGAAATGCAATAGCTTCAAAGACCCTCTCAACCCAGACCTTGAATGCTCAAAGATATGTGTACAAACACAATACCTGCCTGGCTACTATATTCTGTAGAGCCCCGGTCCAAGATCTCTAGCTTTACTCTGCGACCTCAACGCTGCCAGGGTTCAAATTGGTCACTTCCTGTCACACAGAGAACAGGTTGCCGCTTCCACACCTCTCTCCCCACTGCTTCCAGGTCATCGCCACGCCGCCCAAAATAACTTGCCTGAACTAATTAGGGTAATTAATTTCACTTATAGCAGTTAATTATTTCACGATGATGGAAAGAAGGAACAAAAATGAAAAGAAAAAAGGTAGAAAATGAACCTTGAAGAAGGGATGGATCCCTTGGGCACCCGGGGCCTAATCTAGGCACAGGACAGGAGGAAGGGACGGATCCCTTGGGCACCTGGGACCTAATCTAGGCACAGGACAGGAGGAAGGGACGGATCCCTTGGGCACCTGGGACCTAATCTAGGCACAGGACAGGAGGAAGGGACGGATCCCTTGGGCACCTGGGACCTAATCTAGGCGGAGGACAGGAGGAAGGGACGGATCCCTTGGGCACCTGGGACCTAATCTAGGCGGAGGACAGGAGGAAGGGACGGATCCCTTGGGTACCCGGGGCCTAATCTAGGCGGTGCACAGGAGGAAGAGATGGATCCCTTGGGCACCTGGGACCTAATCTAGGCGGAGGACAGGAGGAAGCGATGGATCCCTTGGGCACCCGGGGCCTAATCTAGGAATCAGATTAATAGTGTGTGTGTGTGTGCGTGTTTTTCATGGTATGTATGCCCCCTACTCTCTCTGGGAAATAACTAAGGTGATGAACCTAATTAAAAGGAACTGACGCTCTGCTCAGCTCAGCCCCTCACACACTTTAAAACATGGAGGTTTCTGGTTCTTTCCTCGATATGACAAAAAAAAGGAAAAGAGCTATCTGCTTTCCAGCTTTTGACTCACTCAGGTTCTCACACCATAGAATCGAAGGCTTTTACCTGGAAGACCAGTGCACCTGTACATAGCCCTTCTGTAAATAGCCCACACTACTACCTCATCCCCATATTTATTTTTATTATGTTACTTAGTGTACACCAGGGCCTGTATAGAACTCATTGCCCTTTATGGTTGTGAGGTCTGGGGTTCCGCTCACCAACCAAGAATTCATAAAATGGGACAAACACCAAATTGAGACTCTGCATGCAGAATTCTGCAAAAATATCCTCTGTGTACAATGTAAAACACCAAATAATGCATGCAGAGCAGAATTAGGCCGGTACCTGCTAATTATCAAAA
This sequence comes from Thymallus thymallus, assembly GCA_023634145.1. Lineage (NCBI taxonomy): Eukaryota > Metazoa > Chordata > Actinopteri > Salmoniformes > Salmonidae > Thymallus > Thymallus thymallus. Next base: position 3,829,692 of record CM042421.1, read on the forward strand.
TCCAGAAAAGAGCAGTTAAATTCTACAACCACCTAAAATGAAGCGATTCCCAAACCTTCCAAAACAAAGCCATCACCTACAGAGAGAGATGAACCTGGAGAAGAGTCCCCTAAGCAAGCTGGTCCTGGGGCTCTTTTCACAAACACAAACAGACCCCACAGAGCCCCAGGATAAAAACACAATTAGACCCAACCAAATCATGAGAAAACTAAAAGATGACTTGATACATTGGAAAGAATTTACAAAAGAACTGAGCAAACTAGAATGCTATTTGACCCTAAACAGAGAGTACACAGTGGCAGAATACCTGACCGACTCAGTGAGCATAGCCTTGCTATTGAGAATAATATGACACTTGGCAATGTAAACATATGATTCCCATGCCAATAAAACCCTTAAATTGAGAGAGAGAGAGAGAGACTTAGTTGTGTGTGAGAGATAGTGATGTTACAAAGTCCTATTTTTAAAATGGTGAGCAATGTTAAAGTTTATATACAGTAGGCCTGCGTTGCACCTCTGTAACTATTCACAATCCCTCTTCTGACTGGGAAAGAGTCCAGGTTTTAAATACCACGGCTCGCATTCAAACCCTGAATTTTCCTAGTGGAACTACAAGCAGGAGCTCTGTCCCAAATGGCACCATATTCCCTACATAGTGCACTACTTTTGACCAGCTCTGGTCCACAGTAGTGCACTATATAGGGGATAGGATGCCATTTGGTATGCAGTCATGGAATAGTGCTGAAATCACCCAACTTTAATATGGAAATGACACTGTTGAAATTACACTACAGCGGAATGTGTTAGTCATCCTGTAAAATGAGTAACCTGTGTGTGTGTGTGTGTGTGTGTGTGTGTGTGTGTGTGTGTGTGTGTGTGTGTGTGTGTGTGTGTGTGTGTGTGTGTCAGCATTGAGACTGGCCTCTTTGCTGTAGCAGTAAATGACGATGACTCCAGGTTCTCTTCCCTGACATCCCGTTGACTCAGATTGAAAGATCAACTGCACTCGTAAACACATAAACATGAGCTTTCACCATCACCAGTGAGCCACATTCATCTGAGCATTCTCCCTGAGTAATGAGGGAGTGTTTGTTCTGTAAGTAGAGATTTAAACCACAGTGTGTGTTACTCAGATATTTAAACCACAGTGTGTGTTACTCAGAGATTTAAACCACAGTGTGTGTTACTCAGATATTTAAACCACAGTGTGTGTTACTCAGATATTTAAACCATAGTGTGTGTTACTCAGAGATTTAAACCACAGTGTGTGTTACTCAGAGATTTAAACCACAGTGTGTGTTACTCAGATATTTAAACCACAGTGTGTGTTACTCAGATATTTAAACCACAGTGTGTGTTATTCAGATATTTAAACCACAGTGTGTGTTACTCAGATATTTAAACCACAGTGTGTGTTACTGGGATATTTAAACCACAGTGTGTGTTACTCAGATATTTAAACCACAGTGTGTGTTACTGGGATATTTAAACCACAGTGTGTGTTACTGGGAAATTTAAACCACAGTGTGTGTTACTCAGAGATTTAAACCACAGTGTGTGTTACTGGGAGTTTGGGGGATGGGGAACCCTGGGGGGTCTGGAGAGACACCGGGACCCAGTGACCCCTCTATAATAGTGACAGGGTTTGGGGGATGGGGAACCCTGGGGGGTCTGGAGAGACACCGGGACCCAGTGACCCCTCTATAATAGTGACAGGGTTTGGGGGATGGGGAACCCTGGGGGGTCTGGAGAGACACCGGGACCCAGTGACCCCTCTATAATAGTGACAGGGTTTGGGGGATGGGGAACCCTGGGGGGTCTGGAGAGACACCGGGACCCAGTGACCCCTCTATAATAGTGACATGGTTTTGGGGATGGGGAACCCTGGGGGGTCTGGAGAGACACCGGGACCCAGTGACCCCTCTATAATAGTGACATGGTTTTGGGGATGGGGAACCCTGGGGGGTCTGGAGAGACACCAGGACCCAGTGACCCCTCTATAATAGTGACAGGGTTTGGGGGATGGGGAACCCTGGGGGGTCTGGAGAGACACCGGGACCCAGTGACCCCTCTATAATAGTGACAGGGTTTGGGGGATGGGGAACCCTGGGGGTTCTGGAGAGACACCAGGACCCAGTGACCCCTCTATAATAGTGACATGGTTTTGGGGATGGGGAACCCTGGGGGGTCTGGAGAGACACCGGGACCCAGTGACCCCCTCTATCCCCTCTATTTTAGTGACAGATCCAGTGTTAAGGGTTCATGTATGTGCAGCAGTCTGGCCTATACCAGTTACAGGGGGCACAGCATCATCCTTTAACTTCTGAGAGGTTGGCAACTTGGCATGGCTGTTCCAAGGCCCTCTGGCTTTCTCCTAGTTCAACATCAAACACACACACACAGACCCAGGCCGAGGCTCCATAGTGTTGGCTGACTCCACTGTCTTCAAATAGAATAGAGTGAGAGGATGGCAGGCTGGCTAGCTGTAACTGTGATGGTATGGCTAGTCTAAATGTTTAGTTCCAACTTGCTGTAGGACAGGCTAATGGATGGGGGAGGAGAGAGATGGAGGGGGAGATGGAGGGAGGAATGTTGGGGAAACTAGCTGGGGTAGCTCTTGGGCTGGAGTATAGGGCTGGGGTATAGGGCTGGAGTATAGGACTGGGGTATAAGACTGGGGTATAGGACTGGAGTATAGGACTGGGGTATAAGACTGGGGTATAAGACTGGGGTATAGGACTGGGGTATAAGACTGGGTTATAGGACTGGGGTATAGGACTGGGGTATAGGACTGGGGTATAGGACTGGGGTATAGGACTGGGGTATAAGACTGGGGTATAAGACTGGGTTATAGGACTGGGGTATAGGACTGGGGTATAGGACTGGGGTATAGGACTGGGGTATAAGACTGGGGTATAGGACTGGGGTATAAGACTGGGGTATAAGACTGGGTTATAGGACTGGGGTATAGGACTGGGGTATAGGACTGGGGTATAGGACTGGGGTATAAGACTGGGTTATAGGACTGGGGTATAGGACTGGGGTATAGGACTGGGGTATAGGACTGGGGTATAAGGATGGGGTATAAGGATGGGAGTATACTGGGAGTTTATACAGAACCTGCCAGCTAATGTCTCAATGAGCCACTGGAAATGGCATCCAAAAGGAATGTTTGTTTTAGTAGTTAGGAACACCATTTAATATGAGCAGGAATAATCAGTGACTTCAGTGGTGTTTGGAGTTGTGTAAGACATGTACACACACACACATACACACACACACACACACATACACACACACACATACACACACACACACACACACACACACACACACACACACACACACACACACACACACACACACATATATTCCAAATGGCACCCTATTCCCTATACAGAGCCCTATGGACCCTGGTCAAAAGGTGTCGGCCATATAGTGAATAGGGGGCATTTGCGACACAACCCAGGTAGCGGGGATGTTTTCTCAGCCTCCTGTAGAGAGGTAGCGTGTGTGTGTGCGTGTGTGTGTGTGTGTGTGTGTGTAGAGGTGATGGCATGGAGCCATCACCTCTTCTCTTAGCCAATCTGATCAGGTCACACCATAATCCTCTACCTGATTATCTCTCCCTACCTCCTAGAGAGAGATGGAGGGAGAGAGAAAGAGAGGGACAGAGTGAGAGAAGGATGGATAGAGAGAGAGAAACTGCAAAACATCCACCCTCCCTCTGCAGTTTCAGCTACATCACACAACCACCATCACACCACACTCAAAAGTCCTTCCTTAAACCTCCTGGAGAGGCTAAGCAGATCACCCTGAACCATTGTCCCTCTGTTGTTGTGTAACGGACACAGGCTCGGACTGATTAGGGGTAGATTTGGGTGTTTAGAGCATGGTTCTGTTTACAGTTTGAGTGTGAGCTTTGTGTGTGTGTTTGTGTGTGTTTGTTTGTGTGTGTGTATGTGTGTGTGTGTGGGTCTCTGTGGATATGCTGGAGGGTGAGTCATGCACCAGTGAGTGTGGATGTCAGACACACACACACACACACACACACACACACACACACACACACACACACACACACACACACGGTGTGGTCCAGGCAGCTCCCTGTGCTCTGTGGGAGATCTTGAACAGAGAGGCAGACTCTCCTCTACCCTCGTATCCTATGCCTTAGGATACAACAACAGATAGGGTTGTGTGTGTGTGTGTGTGTGTGTGTGTGTGTGTGTGTGTGTGTGTGTGTGTGTGTGTGTGTGTCGGCGTTGGGTAAAGATATCATGATAGAGAGATGGAGAGGTCTTAAACAGAGAGATGGTAAAAGACAGATGTACTATACAGAACACATGTACTGTATACTCTAACTGACAGAGGTAGAGCTGAGTACTATACAGAACACATGTACTGTATACTCTAACTGACAGAGGTAGAGCTGAGTACTATACAGAACACATGTACTGTATACTCTAACTGACAGAGGTAGAGCTGAGTACTATACAGAACACATGTACTGTATACTCTAACTGACAGAGGTAGAGCTGAGTACTATACAGAACACATGTACTGTATACTCTAACTGACAGAGGTAGAGCTGAGTACTATACAGAACACATGTACTGTATACTCTAACTGACAGAGGTAGAGCTGAGTACTATACAGAACACATGTACTGTATACTCTAACTGACAGAGGTAGAGCTGAGTACTATACAGAACACATGTACTGTATACTCTAACTGACAGAGGTAGAGCTGAGTACTATACAGAACACATGTACTGTATACTCTAACTGACAGAGGTAGAGCTGAGTACTATACAGAACACATGTACTGTATACTCTAACTGACAGAGGTAGAGCTGAGTACTATGCAGAACACATGTACTGTATACTCTAACTGTATACTCAAAAATGAGCGCTCTGGAATAGGTTCTCTCTGTACTTTTCTCCATTCTTCTTTCCCTCGATCCTGACTAGTCTCCCAGTCCCTGATGCTGAAAAACATCCCCACAGCATGATTCTGCCACCACCAATCTTGGTTTCATAAGACCAGAGAATCTTGTGATGCTTCGCATTGGGCTGTCATGTGCCTTTTACTGAGGAGTGGCTTCCGTCTGGCCAGTCTTCCATAAAGGCCTGATTGGTGGAGTGCTTCAGAGATGGTTGTCCTTCTGGAAGGTTCTCCCATCTCCACAGAGCAACTCTGGAGCTCTGTGACCATCAGGTTCTTGGTCACCTCCCTGACCAAGGCCCTTCTCCCCTGTTTGCTCAGTTTGGCTGGGCGGCCAGCTCTAGGAAGAGTCTTGGTGGTTCCAAACTTCTTCCATTGAAGAATGATGGAGGCCACTGTGCTCTTGGGGACCTTCAATGCTGCAGAAATATTTTGGTAGCCTTCCCCAGATCTGTGCCTTGACACAATCCTGTCTCGGAGCACTAAGGACAATTCCTTCAATTTTTGCTCTGACATGCACTGTCAACTGTGGGACCGTATATAGACAGGTGTGTGCCTTTCCAAATCATGTCCAATCAATTGAATTTACCACAGGTGGACTCCAATCAAGTTGTAGAAACATCTCAAGGATGCACCTGAGCTCAATTTCGAGTCTCATAGCAAAGGGTTATTATTTTTATTTAACCTTTATTTAACTAGACAAGTCAGTTAAGAACAAATTCTTATTTACAATGACAGCCTATTTACAGGGTCAGCCCCTGGAGCAAATTAGGGTTAAGTGCCTTGCTCAAGGACACATCGACAGGTTTTTCACCTTGTCAGCTCGGGTATTCGAATCAGTGACCTTTTGGTTACTGGCCCAACGCTCTAACCGCTAGGCTACCTGCCACCCTGTGTGTAGAATTGATGAGGAAAACAATTAATTTAATCAATTTTAGAATAGAGCAGTAACATAACAAAATGTGGGAAAAGGGGAGGGGTCTGAATACTCTAACTGATAGGTAGTTGGTCCCATAGCCGTCTATTTAGAGTGTAAAGCCTTTCCCTGTAGCAGTCAGCTCAAAGCAGCAGTGCGCCATGTACAATACCTCACTAGTCCAGAGAGATGACGCTGATTGGTTGAGATATACGTTTTGGTTGGTAGCATGTTGTAGTCCTAATCAGCCGGTCCCACAATGTCTCCCATTTAAACTCTAGTTACCTGCTAACACAGGGAAAAAGCCCTTGAGGGTGAGACACTTGGAGTGTATGTGGATCCACGTCCTGTATGGTCATAATATTGTCTTGTTACAGCATGGCCATGAGGCCCTGTGTCTGTCTGTCTGTCTGTCTGTCTCTCTCTCTCTCTCTCTCTCTCTCTCTCTCTCTCTCTCTCTCTCTCTCTCTCTCTCTCTCTCTCTCTCTCTCTCTCTCTCTCTCTCTCTCTTTCTCTCTTCCAAAAGAATAAAGACATTTGAAATGTCATATTATGTCTATATGCAGTGTTGTAACAATGTGCAAATAGTTAAAATAAAATTACATAAATATGGGTTGTATTTACAATGGTGTTTCTCTCTCTCTCTCAATCATAGAGGCCTCATGGTGATTTCTCAGCGTGAATAATCACTCCACAGATTTCATGTTAACAAACTATAGTTTTGGCAAGTCGGTTAGGACATCTACTTTGTGCATGACACAAGTAATTCTTCCAACAATTGTTTACAGACAGATTATTTCACTTATAATTCACTATATCACAATTCCAGTGGGTCAGAAGTTGACTGTGCCTTTAAACAGCTTGGAAAATTCCAGAAAATGATGTCATGGCTTTAGAAGCTTCTGATAGGCTAATTGACATAATTTGAGTCAATTGGAGGTGTACCTGTGGATGTATTTCAAGGCCTACCTTCAAACTCAGTGCCTCTTTGCTCGACATCATGGGAAAATCAAAAGAAATCATCCAAGACCTCAGAAAAATAATTGTAGACTTCCACAAGTCTGGTTCATCCTTGGGAGCAATTTCCAAACGCCTGAAGGTACCACGTTCATCTGTACAAACAATAGTACGCAAGTATAAACACCATGGGACCGCTCAGGAAGGAGACGCGTTCTGTCTCCTAGAGATGAACGTACAGCAAAGGACCTTGTGACGATGCTGGAGGAAACAGGTACAAAAGTATCTATATCCACAGTAAAACGAGTTCTATATCGACATAACCTGAAAGGCCGTTCAGCAAGGAAGAAGCCACTGCTCCAAAACCAGTCTACAGTTTGCAACTGCACATGGGGACAAAGAGCGTACTTTTTGGAGAATTGTCCTCTGGTCTGATGAAACAAAAATAGAACTGTTTGACCATAATGACCATCACTATGTTTGGAGGAAAAAGGGAGAGGCTTGCAAGCCGAAGAATACCATCCCAACCGTGAAGCACGGGGGTGGCAGCATCATGTTGTGGGGGTGCTTTGCTGCAGGAGGGACTGGTGCACTTCACAAAATAGATGGCATGATGAGGAAAGGAAATTATGTGGATATATTGAAGCAACATCTCAAGACATAAGTCAGGAAGTTAAAGCTTGGTCACAAATGGGTATTCCAAATGGACAATGACCCCAAGCATACTTCCAAAGTTGTGGCAAAATGGCTTAAGGACAACAAAGTCAAGGTATTGGAGTGGCCATCACAAAGCCCTGACCTCAATCCTATAGAACATTTGTGGGCAGAACTGAAAAGGCGTGTGTGAGCAAGGAGGCCTGCAAACCTGACTCAGTTACACCAGTTCTGTCAGGAGTTCTGGACCAAAATTCCCCCATCTTATTGTGGGAAGCTTGTGGAAGGCTACCCAAAACGTTTGACCCAAGTTAAACAATTTAAAGGCAATTTTTACCAAATACTAATTGAGTGTATGTAAACTTCTGACCCACTGGGAATGTGATGAAAGAAATAAAAGCTTAAATAAATAATTATAATAATAATAGTAATATATATATATATATATATATATATATATATATATAATTTTCAACTAATACAATTGCTTGAGACAGAGTTTTTGTTTAATAAGTTATAAGTAAAGTTTGTTTTATTCAAGAAAAGTGTCAAAATGATTGCCACCCCTAACGATTCACAATGAAATCTGCATTAACATTCTACTTTTTTAAATTAATCTCAGTTTAAGAAACTGTATTGTGGCCTTTCATGGCTTCACATGAACACATAATACAGTTTACTATAGAATACTACAGTACTTACTATAGAATACTGCAGTTTACTGTAGAATACTACAGTTTACTATAGAATGCTACAGTACTTACTATATCATTCTGTAGTAAACTGTAGTATACTGTAAAATACTATACTACACCCAGTAGTACCCCTCGGTCGTGTTTAGTACTTAGTCTGTAGAATACTGTAGTAAATACTGTAGAATTAACTTTTTTTACTAAATACTACAGTATTTAATTTCCATATACCCTGCCCATTCCCATCCCCCATATCACAATTAGTGCCACCCATAAGTGAGAAACCTACATGCCAAGTATAGACTATATTGTGTTCCAGACAGCTTATAGAAAAGAGCTGAAGCACTGATCTCTCTGTTCAGACCCCAGTCCGACCGACCATCCTACCTACCTACCCACCCACCTACAGGAAAATGTGCTTTTTTTGTATTTCTCCAGTAGGTATCTTGAAGGAGAAAGCCTCCACTATCTCAACGATAATAAAACAAAAACATAAATACTACAGTATGCAAAAACACTACAGTAAATACTACAGTATACTACAGTACGCAAAAACACTACAGTAAATACTACAGTATACTACAGTACGCAAAAACACTACAGTAAATACTACAGTATGCTACAATCTGCAAAACACTACAGTACATACTACAGATATACTACAATTTGCAACAACACTACATTAATTACTATAGTTTATCCTACAGTTTTCTTTTACTACAGTATTTATACTATAGTTAACTGTAAATACAATACAGCTCAGTATTTGTATTTATTTTATACAGTATTTTTTGCTCATCTTGATAATCAAGGGTGTCAGTAATGTAGGAGGTATGACTGTGTACAGCCTCTGTATAGAAAATGTACATAGACATGCCAAATTGAAGGTCCCTGTGTGTTTAATGTGTTTGTATGGTCACGTATAGTGGCACTTTCATTCGTGTTTTTGTAGTGGCCATTTAATGTGTGTTTTTGTGTATGTACAGTATGTGTGTATGAGATAATCTCATGTTGCAGTGTACAAGGCCAAAGTTACAGCAGCTCCTTCATGGTCAGGGAGAGACTGAGCGTGCCCAGACCGCTCTCTGTGATTGGCTTGTGCGGGATGGCAGTGCAGTGATGAGGCAGATGGTGGAACGGCTCGTGTGTGTGTGTGTGTGTGTGTATATTTACCCTGTGCCTGTGGATGCCACCTTCAATGACCCACCGCCCACTCAACATAAAGTATGTAGCCTTTCTCCCCCAAGTTGTGCCCAGCCTCTCTGCTACTCCCACTGAACTGTTCCTTAAGACACACTGCCAGTGTCTTAAGGAACAGAGTGATCATTCTGTGTGTGTATTTGGATGACTGTAGTGCAAGCCAAGGTATTTTTGAGAGTGTACTTTGGGCCTCTAGTTGTTTATATGTATGCGTGCCTCCAGCAGGGTGTGTGTGTGTGTGTGTGTGTGTGTGTCTGCGCTGTGTAAAGTGTGTGTCCAAACGCCCAGCTCTCCTAAACACTCCATCAGGAGTTCTGGGCGACGGAGGAAATCAAACACAGCTCGGATCAGCGTTTTGGAATAAAACCTGATGCATTAATATCTAAATATATCTTAAAGGCCTGGGATAGTGGTGAGATCACACACACACACACACACACACACACACACACACACACACACACACACACACACACACCATTGTAAAGCTGCCGTCATTAGCCTGAATGAGTTCATTATCAGTTTACAGCTTTGAAGGCCTGGACATTTTAATACAAAAACCCGGTATCCCCTGAAGTAGCATAAAAACATACGGGTACTTTCAATTGGTTTGGTTCAATTGGTTTAACTATTGGTTATTATTTCTCGATCTGTGACCCTTGAGATTGAGAAACAACCAGTTGTTAATGAACCAATCATAAAGGGAATCAGATTGAGAAACAACCAGTCGTTAATGAACCAATCATAAAGGGAATCAGATTGAGAAACAACCAATCTTTAATGAACCAATCATAAAGGGAATCAGATTGAGAAACAACCAATCGTTAATGAACCAATCTGTGTCCCTTTATGATTGGTTCATTAACGATTGGTTATGTAATATCACTTATTGACGAGACAATAAAACGCTCCCATAGATCCTTGAGTAGAGTGCTGGTAATAACAAATGTATCAAAGGAAATACAAAATGTGGTAAACTGTTAGAAATAGCCTGATGTCTTTTCTTGCAAAAAGCATAATTCCAACCGATACTTGGAACTACAATAAAAAATGTTTTATTGTTATTCATAGAAACAGAAACAGTGGGTCTCAGTGCTGTTTCAGCCTTGAGTTTGTGTGTGATAGTGTATGGTAATGGGGGACTGTGAGTTTGTGTGTGATAGTGTATGGTAATGGAGGACTGTGAGTTTGTGTGTGATAGTGTATGGTAATGGAGGACAGAGTTTGTGTGTGATAGTGTATGGTAATGGCGGACTGTGAGTTTGTGTGATAGTGTATGGTAATGGAGGACAGAGTTTGTGTGTGATAGTGTATGGTAATGGCGGACTGTGAGTTTGTGTGATAGTGTATGGTAATGAAGGACTGTGAGTTTGTGTGTGATAGTGTATGGTAATGAAGGACTGTGAGTTTGTGTGTGATAGTGTATGGTAATGAAGGACTGTGAGTTTGTGTGTGATAGTGTATGGTAATGGAGGACTGTGAGTTTGTGTGTGATAGTGTATGGTAATGGAGGACTGTGAGTTTGTGTGTGATAGTGTATGGTAATGAAGGACTGTGAGTTTGTGTGTGATAGTGTATGGTAATGGAGGACTGTGAGTTTGTGTGATAGTGTATGGTAATGAAGGACTGTGAGTTTGTGTGTAATAGTGTATGGTAATGGAGGACTGTGAGTTTGTGTGTGATAGTGTATGGTAATGGAGGACTGTGAGTTTGTGTGTGATAGTGTATGGTAATGGAGGACTGTGAGTTTGTGTGTGATAGTGTATGGTAATGGAGGACTGTGAGTTTGTGTGAGATAGTGTATGGTAATGGAGGACTGTGAGTTTGTGTGTGATAGTGTATGGTAATGGAGGACTGTGAGTTTGTGTGTGATAGTGTATGGTAATGGAGGACTGTGAGTTTGTGTGTGATAGTGTATGGTAATGGAGGACTGTGAGTTTGTGTGTGATAGTGTATGGTAATGAAGGACTGTGAGTTTGTGTGTGATAGTGTATGGTAATGGAGGACTGTGAGTTTGTGTGTGATAGTGTATGGTAATGGAGGACTGTGAGTTTGTGTGTGATAGTGTATGGTAATGGAGGACTGTGAGTTTGTGTGTGATAGTGTATGGTAATGGAGGACTGTGAGTTTGTGTGTGATAGTGTATGGTAATGGAGGACTGTGAGTTTGTGTGTGATAGTGTATGGTAATGGAGGACTGTGAGTTTGTGTGTGATAGTGTATGGTAATGAAGGACTGTGAGTTTGTGTGTGATAGTGTATGGTAATGGAGGACTGTGAGTTTGTGTGTGATAGTGTATGGTAATGGAGGACTGTGAGTTTGTGTGTGATAGTGTATGGTAATGGAGGACTGTGAGTTTGTGTGTGATAGTGTATGGTAATGGAGGACTGTGAGTTTGTGTGTGATAGTGTATGGTAATGGAGGACTGTGAGTTTGTGTGTGATAGTGTATGGTAATGGAGGACTGTGAGTTTGTGTGTGATAGTGTATGGTAATGGAGGACTGTGAGTTTGTGTGTGATAGTGTATGGTAATGGAGGACTGTGAGTTTGTGTGTGATAGTGTATGGTACCCCCCCACCCCTCTCTCTCTAGTCCTCTCTTTGGTAACTGTAAGGTGTTGGATGATAAAAGCTACTCTGACTGTCTTCCTCTCCCTCTGGTAACTGGGCCAGGTAATAGCCATGTTGATGCTGATTTCACACCCACAGAACTACACTTCCGGCCTGCCTGGCCCTCTCCCCTCCATACAGGCCTGGATGATCTGTGGTGGGAGAGATCGAGGGAGAAGGGAGGAGGGAGAAAGATGGACAGAAAGAGTAGAGAAGTGGAGTGGAGTGGAGTGGAGTGGAGTGGAGTGGAGTGGAGTGGGGAGAAAGAGAGGAATGCGAGAGATGATTGAGGAAGCGAGAGATGGAGAGAGAAGGGAGAAAGAGATGGAGCGAGAGAGAGATGGTGGAAAAGGAGAATGTATGGTGGATGGATAGTGATGCAGGGAGAGAGATGGAGAGAGGGGGTGAGTGCAGGGAGGGATGGAGTGAGAGTGATAGATGGATAGAGAGTGAGCTGCCTTCTTTCATTTGCCTCCAGCAGGAATATGGTTTACTCTGTTACTCTCTGGCCCCACATTTCTCTCTCTCTGCAGATACATATTAATGAGCAGGTTATTAATATCTTCCTGCCTGCGCTGTGTGTGTGTGTGTGTGCGTGTGTGTGTGCCTGCGTGTAAGTGCGTGTGTTTGTGTGTGTGTGTGAGAGAGTGTGTGGGGTCGGCACAGAAGCACAGTGTCAGAGACGAAAACGCCAAGCGAGAGGATTTACTCCGACCAAAATCTGTCCACGTTAAGCAGATCATTAATTATTAAACGCCCACACCAGTAGAAATCCACTTTCTTGAGCTGAACAATTATGGCCAGAGCTTACCCATGATGTTGCACAACGATTTTAGTCAGTAAGTCATCCTTTTAGTCAAAGTATTATATATTTGGGCTTGAAATTACAAATCCGAACTGCCCACTTCATGTAAATCCGTGTGAATACAGTGTCTTTTTCTATGATATGACATACAAATTGTTTTCAGTCGACGTTTAGTTTTAGGGCTGGGTTTTATTTGGATGTTACTAGCCACCATCATGGCATTATTTATTATTCAGAAACAGCTTCAAAGTTAGTCCTCTTCGTGACTGAGATGAGCCAAATAGCCTTGTGTCCACTTGGCCACCAGAACGGGGTGCAAACTTTTTTTACCAGAATAATTTGTATCATTTGTAAATGTTCACTTATTTTTTAAATAAGTTCAGAAATTAAGTTATGTGTAATAATGTGAAATGACACAGGGAAAAGGTATTGAACACACTTACTGATATTTATTTAATACTTTGTACAAAAGCCTTTGTTGGTAATGACAGCTTCAAGACGCCTCCTGTATGGAGAAACTAGTCGCATGCATTGCTCTGGTGTGATTTTGGCCCATTCTTCCACACAAACAGTCTTCAAATCTTGAAGGTTCCGTGGGCCTCTTCTATGAATCTTGATCTTCAGTTCTTTCCATAGATTTTCAATGGGATTTAAGTCAGGTGATTAGCTGGGCCATTCTAGCAGCTTTATTTTCTTTCTTTGAAACCAATTGAGAGTTTCCTTTGCTGTGTGTTTGGGATCATTGTCTTGCTGAAATGTCCACCCTCGTTTCATCTTAATCATCCTGGTAGATGGCAGCAGATTTTTGTCAAGAATGTCTCAGTAAATTTGCCCATTCATCCTTCCTTCAATTATGTGAAGTTTGCCAGTACCATTTGCTGAAAAGCAGCCCCACAGCCCTGCTAATTGCAGGTCTTTTTGAAGCTCTCCACAAGTGGTCCTTGGCTCTTGGACAACTCTTCTGATTATTCTTTTCACTCCTCTGTCAGAAATCTTGCGAGGAGCACCTGGTCGAGGCAAATTTATGGTGGAATGTCTTTGTCTTTCCACTTCCGTATTATGGCCCCAACAGTGCTCACTGGAACATTCAGAAGCTTAGAAATGCGCCTATAACCAATGCCATCATTATGTTTTGCAACAATTAGGTTGCGAAGGTCTTGAGACAGCTCTTTGCTTTTACCCATCATGAGATGTGTCTTGTGTGACACCTTGGCAATGAGACCTTTTTGTAGGCCATAAGTTGGGACTGAATCAGCTGATAATAATTTGCACTGACAGGGGGCTGGATTGCTTTTTAATTACTGATAGTTTTCAGCTGTTGTCTTGGCTTTCCATGCCTTTTTGCACCTCCATTTCTTAATGTGTTCAATACTTTTTCCCTGTGTAATTTCACATTATTACACATAACTTAATTTCTGAACTTATTTGTTTTGGTTTCTTTGTATGTATGGATTACTTGGCTTGTTACCAACATCTGGTGAAAATGTCATGTCAATAGCACCTTTGGAAATATATTTACTGAGAAAAATGGTGACGTGTTCAATACTTATTTCACCCGCTGTATATAAATGGCAGCATTTTGCAAACCCGATATTTTGTGATCTTTTCGACTCGTTCAGTCAAAATAATTAATCTTTCGACTAATTTAGTTAATTTGAGTCAGTAATGCCCAGAGCATGCAAGACCCCCTACCGGTGAAAGATGAACTGAAAACTCGAAAGAGTCATGATTCTACAAGCCTCTCGTACACATATCGTTCACCATAGGGGGCTTATTTTGATAGGTAGGTAGGTAGGTAGGTAGGTAGGTAGGTAGGTAGGTAGGTAGGTAGGTAGGTAGGTAGGTAGGTAGGTAGGTAGGTAGGTAGGTAGGTAGGTAGGTAGGTAGGTAGGTAGGTAGGTAGGTAGGTAGGTAGGTAGGTAGGTAGGTAGGTAGGTAGGTAGGTAGGTAGGTAGGTAGGTAGGTAGGTAGGTAGATTTTCCTGGTTAACTATACTATACAGGTCGATGGCAGAGAAATTCTTAAATAGCTAAATGTGCGTATGATATAAGTGAGTGTAATAATAGTTTACTTAATATACAGTCTGGTTAAATGAACAGGTAAGTGACTATTTTGCATGGTTAAATGAACTGTACAGGTAAATGACAGGAAGAGATACTTACCACCACCATCTCCTTTGTTTTGCTGATGTTGAGCTGAAGGTGGTTCTGCTCACACCACACCACAAAGTCATTGATTGTGCTCCTGTACTCCTCCTCCTGCCCACCCCTGATGCACCCTACAATTGCGGAGTCATCCGAGAACTTCTGTAGGTGGCATGTTTCAGAGTTATATCTGAAGTCCGAGGTGTAGAGGGTGAACAGGAAGGGGGACAGGACCGTTCCCTGGGGGGCCCCTATGTTGCTCACTGCCCGTTCTGACACACAGCTCTGTAGCCACACAAATTGTGGCCTACCGGTCAGCATGCTAGCTAGCTAGATAAGGTTAGCAAGATAGCTAGCTAGCTAGATAAGGTTAGCATGCTAGCTAGCTAGCTAGATAAGGTTAGCATGCTCGCTAGCTAGCTAGATAAGGTTAGCATGCTAGCTAGCTACACTGTCAGCTGTCAGTTCCCTATTTGTTGATAATATTTGTTATCAACTCTATGTGGAAATTCCCACACCCAGTTTGTGAATATGTATAAGTAGCCTTCAGCATTCTTTATAGGTGAAACCTAAACATTCATTTCATATCTAGGACAGGAAATGACTTTGCAACGTCCTCTGTGGGGCAGGGTCCTTTTAAGCAAGTGAAATGTTTTTGTATAGGGGTCAATGAGAGAGTGTCAAATTTAGTCAAGATAAAAATTTATTGCTATTTTGAAACGTGTGGCTTATTTGATTTAATAGAGTTTGGTAATGCTGATATTGTTACGATGGTAGGCTACTGATAAAGGTGTGATGCACGGGACATCCCGGCAACTCTGAGAAAAAATACTTTATATCGGAGTTGTCCCTGTTGAAATTCAATACGGTCTATGCATATTCATGCGGCTAGCATCTCACTCTCCGTTGAATACAGGCGGTTGACGTCAACACCCCTCATCGAATATTCAAAAAAGTATTTCAAATAACGAGACGTGTCCATCAATCCAAAGAGAGGAATAGATTGGAACTTGCCAGCCTGCCGTTCTGCTCTGTGGAACGAGACGAACCAATCCCAATGTTAGGGCCGAGACACAACTATCTGTGGAACGAGACGAACCAATCCCAATGTTAGGGCCGAGACACAACTATCTGTGGAACGAGACGAACCAATCCCAATGTTAGGACCTGTCTCTACACAACCTAAAAGGGCTCTTCGGCTGTCCCCATAGGATATCCTTTCCACATAGGGTTCTGCATGTGACCCTAAAGGATTCTACCTGGAACCAAAAAGGGTTCTCCTATGGGGAGCTATAGTTCTGGGCCAGTATTTACAAAGCATCTCAGAGTAGAGTGTTGATTTAGATCAGTGTTTTGTCTTCTGAATCATAATGAACACGAGTGTGGACCTGGTCCTAGATCAGCTCTTATACTCTGAGATGCTTTGTCCACCGTACCCTCTCACTGTAAAGGATTCCCATCAGTCCTGGTGAGTTAGGACCGTGTTTTCATCTGGGTTTGCTGTTTCCTGTTACCTCCACAGGCTAATCAACAGTAAATATTTTTCTACCACAGCAGAGCACAGCATCCGCTCAATAGCTGTTAGAAACCTAGCACAGCAGCTCCATGTCTCTGTTTGTGTTGGTTCCCATGCAGTGAGACATTGATTGGCCCGTCGTAATAAAACTATGTGACTAATCTTTAATTTCTGATGGGGATCAATGGAGAGGCAGCCCAGGGACCAGCCTCAATCAATGATACATGATACAGCTGCGTGATGGAACACCAGGTCAGATGTTTTAGGTCTGACAACAGGTACATGGAACAGTGTAAGCGATTAGACAGAATAACACACTGCTGAATCTAGAAATACATTATTTCCATGATGTATATTCCCTCCCAAATGGCACTCTAATCCCTATATAGTGCACTATTTTTGACCAGAAGAAGTGGACTACATAGGGAATAGGGTCCCATTAGGGATGCACACTAGGTTACTGGGTATGAGATGAATTTGATACACTGCCGATTTTGCAGGTTTTCCCACTTACAAAGCATGTAGAAGTCTGTAATTTTTATCATAGGTACTCTTCAACTGTGAGAGACGGAATCTAAAACAAAAATCCAGAAAATCACATTGTATGATTTTTAAGTAATTAATTTGCATTTTATTGCATGACATAAGTATTTGATACATCAGAAAAGCAGAACTTAATATTTGGTACAGAAACCTTTGTTTGCCATTACACAGACCATACGTTTCCTGTAGTTCTTAACCAGGTTTGCACACACTGCAGCAGGGATTTTGGCCCAATCCTCCATACAGACCTTCTCCAGATCCTTCAGGTTTCGGGGCTGTCGCTAGGCAATACAGACTTTCAGCTCCCTCCAAAGATTTTCTATTGGGTTCAGGTCTGGAGACTGGCTAGGCCACTCCAGGACCTTGAGATGCTACTTACGGAGCCACTCCTTAGTTTCCCTGGCTGTGTGTTTCGGGTCGTTGTCATGCTGGAAGACCCAGCCACAACCCATCTTCAATGCTCTTACTGAGGGAAGGAGGTTGTTGGCCAAGATCTCGCGATACATGGCCCCATCCATCCTCCCCTCAATACGGTGCAGTCGTCCTGTCCCCTTTGCAGAAAAGCATCCCCAAAGAATGATGTTTCCACCTCCATGCTTCACGGTTGGGATGGTGTTCTTGGGGTTGTACTCATCCTTCTTCTTCCTCCAAACACGGCGAGTGGAGTTTAGACCAAAAAGTTCTATTTTTGTCTCATCAGACCACATGACCTTCTCCCATTCCTCCTCTGGATCATCCAGATGGTCATTGGCAAACTTCAGACGGGCCTGGACATGCGCTGGCTTGAGCAGGGGGACCTTGCGTGCCCTGCAGGATTTTAATCCATGACGGCGTAGTGTGTTACTAATGGATTTCTTTGAGACTGTGGTCCCAGCTCTCTTCAGGTCATTGACCAGGTCCTGCCGTGTAGTTCTGGGCTGATCCCTCACCTTCCTCATGATCATTGATGCCCCACGAGGTGAGATCTTGCATGGTGCCCCAGACCGAGGGAGATTGACCGTCATCTTGAACTTCTTCCATTTTCTAATAATTGCGCCAACAGTTGTTGCCTTCTCACCAAGCTGCTTGCCTATTGTCCTGTAGCCCATCCCAGCCTTGTGCAGGTCTACAATTTTATCCCTGATGTCCTTACACAGCTCTCTGGTCTTGGCCATTGTGGAGAGGTTGGAGTCTGTTTGATTGAGTGTGTGGACAGGTGTCTTTTATACAGGTAACGAGTTCAAACAGGTGCAGTTAATACAGGTAATGAGTGGAGAACAGGAGGGCTTCTTAAAGAAAAACTAACAGGTCTGTGAGAGCCGGAATTCTTACTGGTTAGTAGGTGATCAAATACTTATGTCATGCAATAAAATGCAAATTAATTATTAAAAAATCATACAATGTGATTTTCTGGATTTTTGTTTTAGATTCCGTCTCTCACAGTTGAAGTGTACCTATGATAAAAATTACAGACCTCTACATGCTTTGTAAGTAGGAAAACCTGCAAAATCGGCAGTGTATCAAATACTTGTTCACCCCACTGTATATCAATTATATGAATGATACATAAATTATATGAATGATACATAAATTATATGAATGATACGTAAATTATATATACATGATATTAATGATACATAAATTATATATAAATTATATGAATGATACATAAATGATATATACATTATATGAATCATACATGCTGTTAATGATACAGTGTGTGGGTATACAGTATCTGAACAGATCTACATTACATTTAGCCTATACAAGGAGAGAGGTGAGAGGAAAAAATATGTAAATTATAATGACTTGAATTACATTCCTGCTATACCATAAGGAGAGGATAGGGAACATGAAAGTGTTACAATAATGGATGCAACACATTTTGTCGCTTGTCTTCTAGGGGTGAACTTGTATCTGTCTAGGGGTCACAGGGTCACAGGGTAGAGACATACACATTTACCTGGCAGGCACACGCTAGTCAAATCCCTAGTGGAGATGTATGTCTGAGTGTGTTAATACAGTTAGATTAGATTAGATTAGATTAGATTAGATTAGATTAGATTAGATAGGTACTTTATTGATCCCCCGGGGGGGAAATTTCATTGTCAAGCAGCTACAACAAAACACAGGGCAGGTGCAAAATGCCACAACGAAAATACACAAAAGACAGATACATGATACATGATACATAGAGCGACAGTATGAAAAAGTATAGAAATACAAGATATCTGGAGTGCAAAAAAATATAAGCTATAAAAGAGACATTGCATAGTATGGGTGGTTGGCTGAATATGTACATTATACATTGGTGGATGTTGGTTGGTTAACTATACTATACAGGTTGATGGCAGAGAAATACTTCAAGTATGGATGTGTGTCTGAGTGTGTTAACACAGTTACAGTATGGATGTGTGTCTGAGTGTGTTAACACAGTTACAGTATGGATGTGTGTCTGAGTGTATCAGGCACATAGGTGTTCACACACGTGTCTGTGTACGGAACAGGCCTAGCAGGAGAAGGGTAGAGGAGAGACATAGAGAGAGAGAGAGAGAGAGAGAGAGAGAGAGAGAGAGAGAGAGAGAGAGAGAGAGAGAGAGAGAGAGAGAGAGAGAGAGAGAGAGAGAGAGAGAGAGAGAGAGAGAGAGAGAGAGAGAGAGAGAGAGAGAGAGAGAGAGAGAGAGAGAGAGAGGCGCTCCACAGGGATTGCTCAGTGTCAGTCCATGGAGCAAGTGAGTTACTGCCAATACCTTGACTTTGTTAAGCCATTTTGCCACAACTTTGGAAGTATGCTTGGGGTCATTGTCCATTTGAAAGACCTATTTGCGACCAAGCTTTAACTTCCTGACTGATGTCTTGAGATGTTCCTTCAATATATCCACATCATTTTCCTTCCTCATGATGCCATCTAATTTGTGAAGTGCACCAGTCCCTCCTGCAGCAAAGCACCCCCACAACATGATGCTGCCATCCCAGTTCTTCACGGTTGGGATGTTGTTCTTCGGCTTGCAAGCCTCCCCCTTTTTCCTCCAAACATAACGATGGTCATTATGGCCAAACAGTTCTATTTTTGTTTCATCAGACCAGAGGACATTTCTCCAAAAAGTACGCTCTTTGTCCCCATGTGCAGTTGCAAACCATAGTCTGGCTTTTTATGGTGGTATTGGAGCAGTGGCTTCTTCCTTGCTGAGCGGCCTTTCAGGTTATGTCGATATAGGACTCGTTTTACTGTGGATATACTTTTGTACCTGTTTCCTCCAGCATCTTCACAAGGTCCTTTCCTGTTGTTCTGGGATTGATTTGCATTTTTTGCACCAAAGTTCGTTCATCTCTAGGAGACAGAACGCGTCTCCTTCCTGAGCGGTATGATGGCTGCGTGGTCCCATGGTGTTTATACCTGCGTACTATTGTTTGTACAGATGAACATGGTACCTTCAGGCATTAACCAGACTTGTGGAGGTCTACAAATAGTTTTTTGAGGTCTTGGCTGATTTCTTTTGATTTTTCCATGATGTCGAGCAAAGAGGCACTGATTTTGAAGGTAGGCCTTGAAATACATCCACAGGTACACCTCCAATTGACTCAAATGATGTCAATAAGCCGATCAGAAGCTTCTAAAGCCATGACATCATTTTCTTGAATTTACCAAGCTGTTTAAAGGCACGGTCAACTTAGTGTATGTAAACTTCTGACCCACTGGAATTGTGATATAGTGAACTATAAGTGAAATACTATGTCTGTTAACAATTGTTGGAAGAATTACTTGTGTCATGCACAAAGTAGATGTCCTAACCGACTTGCCAAAACTATAGTTTGTATGTAAACTTCCGACTATTTTTTTAAACAGGTTTGTTGTTCACTTCTCACCAGGTTTGCTGGTCCACACAGACACCTAAATCACAACCAATCACAGGGTCATTCCTGTAGGACTCTTGTGTGGTCTTACAGAAACCTAATTTCAACCAATCACAGGGTCATTCCTGTAGGACTGTTGTGTGGTCTTACAGAAACCTAATTTCAACCAATCACAGGGTCATTCCTGAAGGACTGTTGTGTATTAATTCCTAACAGTGCTTAACCACGTTGAATTGATCTGATAATTGTCTGATTTAGGAGATTATCTGACTGTCAATTACAATGAAACTGTAGGACTGACAGCACCTCAAGGTGACAAGCTGTCACAGGAGCATTGCTAATCCAATTAACGTATCAATTCATAAATTACTAATTAAATTCTAAACGTCATGGAGTGTTGATTGTGAATCTGTCTCGGACCCTTGTTGGGGCTTCTGTTGGGAACAGGATGTCCCCTAGAATTGCAATGATGGCTGTGTCTCGATCCAAAACGGCAGATTCTCCTTTACTATTTAAGGTGTTGTCTCGATCCAAAATGGCGACTTTAACATCCTGCCTTTAAATGCTGCGTCAAAGCTGGCATCCTTGTGGGTTGAGATGCAGGCTGTGTCCCAAATGGCACCATATTCCCTACATAGCGCACTACTTTTGACGTCAAAAGTGGTGCACTACATGGGGAATAGGGTGTCATTTAGGAAGCAGCCACAGCAAATGTCTTTCTAGTCAAGTAACGGATGATGTCACTAGAGCAAACTTAGAGGGGGATCCATTGAAGGACGCCATACATCATTTCTTTGATTGAGTGTCACATTTGATTACCTCGCAGCCACGAGGTTGGGTACATTTCCTGTTCCTGAGCTGTTGGATTATGATAATTTGATTGGCTCCTGTTGGTGTTCATTGTCTTTGTATTGGAGGAGCACCTGGAACGAGGAAGTGAAGTTATCTATGACGGACACCGTGGCAACAATAACCAAAAGAAAAGTAATTTGGACGTTCTGTAGACCAGAACAAACATTTTACACAGCTAATTATCAGTAGGCGGTTCAGAACAGGTTGTTCGTCCCAAATGGCAGCCTATTTAATATATAGTGCACTGCTTTTGACCAGGGCCCATAGGGCTCTTGTCAAAAAAGTGTGTAGTATACAGGGAATAGGGTGCCATTTAGGACGAAGCCCAAGTCATGTATCACAATATGAAACAGAACTCTTTTCACTGTTTGTCTTTGGGCGCTGTAAGGAACACTTAACCACAGTTAAATATAGAAAATACATTGGATGACAACTGAGTCACTCACAATCACGATCTCAAGCTCATCTTAATCAATAAAGTAATGAGTGGATTAATGATTGATCCAAGGATTTACTCACTGCTCGAATAACTGACTACTTGTCCTCCTCCTCCTCCTCATCCCTCTGTCCTCTCCTCCACCTCACCCCTCCATCCCTCTGTTCTCTCCTCCACCTCACCCCTACATCCCTCTGTCCTCTCCTCCACCTCACCCCTCCATCCCACTGTCCTCTCCTCTCCTCCACCTCACCCCTCCATCCCTCTGTTCTCTCCTCCACCTCACCCCTCCATCCCTCTGTCCTCTCCTCCACCTCACCCCTCCATCCCTCTGTCCTCTCCTCCACCTCACCCCTCCATCCCTCTGTTCTCTCCTCCACCTCACCCCTCCATCCCTCTGTTCTCTCCTCCACCTCACCCCTCCATCCCTCTGTTCTCTCCTCCACCTCACCCCTCCATCCCTCTGTCCTCTCCTCCACCTCACCCCTCCATCCCTCTGTCCTTTCCTCCACCTCAACCCTCCATCCCTCTGTCCTCTCCTCCACCTCAACCCTCCATCCCTCTGTCCTCTCCTCCATCTCACCCCTCCATCCCTCTGTCCTCTCCTCCACCTCAACCCTCCATCCCTCTGTCCTCTCCTCCTTCTCACCCCTCCATCCCTCTGTCCTCTCCTCCACCTCAACCCTCCATCCCTCTGTCCTCTCCTCCACCACACCCCTCCATCCCTCTGTCCTCTCCTCCACCTCAACCCTCCATCCCTCTGTCCTCTCCTCCACCTCACCCCTCCATCCCTCTGTCCTCTCCTCCACCTCACCCTTCCATCCCTCTGTCCTCTCCTCCACCTCACCCCTCCATTCCTCTGTCCTCTCCTCCACCTCACCCTTCCATCCCTCTGTCCTCTCCTCCACCTCACCCCTCCATTCCTCTGTCCTCTCCTCCACCTCAACCCTCCATCCCTCTGTCCTCTCCTCCTTCTCACCCCTCCATCCCTCTGTCCTCTCCTCCACCTCAACCCTCCATCCCTCTGTCCTCTCCTCCTTCTCACCCCTCCATCCCTCTGTCCTCTCCTCCACCTCAACCCTCCATCCCTCTGTCCTCTCCTCCACCTCACCCCTCCATCCCTCTGTCCTCTCCTCCACCTCACCCCTCCATCCCTCTGTCCTCTCCTCCACCTCACCCCTCCATCCCTCTGTCCTCTCCTCCACCTCACCCCTCCATCCCACTGTCCTCTCCTCCACCTCACCCCTCCATCCCTCTGTCCTCTCCTCCACCTCACCCCTCCATCCCTCTGTCATCTCCTCCACCTCAACCCTCCATCCCTCTGTCCTCTCCTCCTCCCCTGAATGAACAAAATAAGTGATGTTATTTTCGCCTTTCTGGTTTCTGTGGATAATGAAGTGATCTTAATTGATTGTAGTGACAGATTGACTGAGTTTTAACCTTTAAAGAAACCACAGTCTGAGTCTCTCTGACTGTCGTCCTCTGACATCCTCACACACACACACACGCACACACACACACACACACACATCCTGGCTCGTGGCTCAGATTAATCCATCTGAATTAAGGGTTATTAGAGAGAACGACTTCAGCGGAGATTAAGAGCC
Source organism: Thymallus thymallus (assembly GCA_023634145.1). Lineage (NCBI taxonomy): Eukaryota > Metazoa > Chordata > Actinopteri > Salmoniformes > Salmonidae > Thymallus > Thymallus thymallus. The sequence goes on from CM042421.1 coordinate 3,853,404, forward strand.
TGTGTGTGTGTGTGTGTGTGTGTGTGTACATGCGTGCTTGTGTGTGTGTGTGTGTGTGTGTGTGTGCATCTGTGTGAGTTTGTGTGAGAGAGAGAGAAAGAGAGATTGCAAGAGCGAGTGTGTGTGTGTAACTGTCTGTGTTTGTGTGTCTGTGTGTGTGTGTGTGTGTGTGTGTGTGTGTGTGTAACTGTCTGTGTGTGTGTGTTGTCTTAGTCTTTATCAGTACAAACACTAACCAGGTTTACAACCTTTTTATGCAAGTAAAGTACATGTCGGATAACGACAGGCGTTATGGAAGCAGCTTTTATGCGCAAATATTGATATAATGACATCATATGGAAGACATGTTGTGTGGTCCTTCCACTACGACATAAGTTATGATGAACTTCACACTGTGGTGAAACTGCAAGGTGATGAGCTTGATTTATGCGCATTTCAGAATATTCGCATGAAAATCTGTCGACAATTGGATGGATTCTCCACCACTGCGGCCCTGCTTCGTCCCTCTTTTAACTCTGTCCTCAGATCAGTGTTAGGCTGGGTTTAGACATGGAGTACTGAGCAGAGAGATTAAGCATGGATGGTATTAGAACAGTGTTGATACATGATTAGTAGGGATCTTTTACAGTATTATAGGAGTATGACATAATACTTTGTTTGTGGTTGTAATCTAGCTGAGACATGGAGTACTTGGGGTAAATCTCTCTGTAACTCTCTTACACCCAATCACTCTCTGTTTCTGTACACACACACACACACACACACACACACACACACACACACACACACACACACACACACACACACACACACACACACACACACACACACACACACACACACACACTGGACTGTGTCATTGTGCTGACCGGTGCTCTGTGTTCTGGTCAGTGCCCTGGCAAAGAGCTCAAATTAAGTTTCAGTGGTGGGTTAAATTACATTTGGAGATTATTTTCTATCTCTCCTCTTCCCTCTCTCTTCTACCTCTCCTCTCCTCTCCTCTCCTCTCCTCTCCTCTCCTCTCCTCTCCTCTCCTCTCCTCTCCTCTCCTCTCCTCTCCTCTCCTCTCCTCTCCTCTCCTCTCCTCTCCTCTCCTCTCCTCTCCTCTCCTCTCCTCTCCTCTCCCCTCTCTATCTCCCTCTCTCTCTCTCCAGTCCGATTACACACTAGTTCAGAGAATGGCCTTCACTCAAATTAACCCATTTCAGATCCCGGTTGCTCTTCTACACTGAATGTCTCTCTGTCTGTCTGAATGGTTGTTATAATGAAAGCAATGATTTTCTTCTTTATTTTTACAGTACTGTATGATGGTTGGGCTGTTACATTTGTCTGTATTAAGTTAGAAACAGAGTAGAACTGGTCTGACTTCAAAAATCTGAATGGCAATAAGCGATCTCTCCCTAAACTAACTCCACTAAATATATAAAGATGACGTAGATGCACCAAACAAAATGTTCCTAACGACCCCATTCCACCACTGTACCCCACATTCCACCACTGTACCCCACATTCCACCACTGTACCCCACATTCCACCACTGTATCCCACATTCTCAAGTCACCCTACTCACCCTTCTCTCCTCCCTCCAGGCTCCGACTACTCCCCCCCACCACTGCCGCCGCCGGTGGTGGCGCCCAGCCTGAATGACACCAGCGCTGCAGATGGGGGAGGCGGAGTGGGCATGGGTGGCATCACAGCCCTGGGTGGAAGTGGAGGTGGATGCGGGCCCCTGGAGGCCGTGGTCGGAGGGGCTGTGGTGGGGCTAGCGGCGGAGCACATCCCCAGCGGCCCCGGGGCGGCCCTCACCTGGCAGGCGGCCATCGAGGCGGCGCGGCAGGCCAAGCAGATGGGTAACGCTGGCGCGCCCATCTCGACGGCCAGCTCCACACAGAGAAAGAGGCAGCACTACAGCAACAAGCCCAAGAAACCCACGAACACGGCCCCCACCAGACCTCCCAGAGCGCTGCTCTGTCTCACCCTCAAGAACCCCATCCGGAGAGCATGCATCAGCATTGTGGAGTGGAAGTATCCTTTATTATACATAGTGATGGTGTGAACAGGTTTATTATACATAGTGATGGTGTGAACAGGTTCATTATATATAGTGATGGTGTGAACTGGTTTATTATATATAGTGATGTTGTGAACTGGTTTATTATATATAGTGATGTTGTGAACTGGTTTATTATATATAGTGATGGTGTGAACTGGTTTATTATATATAGTGATGTTGTGAACTGGTTTATTATATATAGTGATGTTGTGAACTGGTTTATTATATATAGTGATGGTGTGAACTGGTTTATTATATATAGTGATGGTGTGAACTGGTTTATTATACATAGTGATGGTGTGAACAGGTTTATTATATATAGTGATGGTGTGAACTGGTTTATTATATATAGTGATGTTGTGAACTGGTTTATTATATATAGTGATGGTGTGAACTGGTTTATTATATACAGTATAGTGATGGTGTGAACTGGTTTATTATATATAGTGATGGGGTGAACTGGTTTATTATATATAGTGATGGTGTGAACTGGTTTATTATATATAGTGATGGGGTGAACTGGTTTATTATATATAGTGATGGGGTGAACTGGTTTATTATATACAGTATAGTGATGGTGTGAACTGGTTTATTATATATAGTGATGGGGTGAACTGGTTTATTATATATAGTGATGGTGTGAACTGGTTTATTATATACAGTATAGTGATGGTGTGAACTGGTTTATTATATATAGTGATGGTGTGAACTGGTTTATTATATATAGTGATGTTGTGAACTGGTTTATTATATATAGTGATGGTGTGAACTGGTTTATTATATACAGTATAGTGATGGTGTGAACTGGTTTATTATATATAGTGATGGGGTGAACTGGTTTATTATATATAGTGATGGTGTGAACTGGTTTATTATATACAGTATAGTGATGGTGTGAACTGGTTTATTATATATAGTGATGGGGTGAACTGGTTTATTATATATAGTGATGGTGTGAACTGGTTTATTATATACAGTATAGTGATGGTGTGAACTGGTTTATTATACATATTCATGGTGTGAACTGGTTTGTTATACATATTCATGGTGTGAACTGGTTTATTATACATAGTCATGATGTGAACTGGTTTATTATATATAGTCATGGTGTGAACTGGTTTATTATATATAGTCATGGTGTGAACTGGTTTATTATATATATAGTCATGGTGTGAACTGGTTTATTATATATAGTCATGATGTGAACTAGGTTACATTATATAGTCCTGGTGTGAACTGGTTTATTATATATAGTCGTGGTGTGAACTGGTTTATTATATATAGTCATGGTGTGAACTGGTTTATTATATATAGTCATGGTGTGAACTGGTTTATTATATATATAGTCATGGTGTGAACTGGTTTATTAAATATAGTCATGGTGTGAACTGGTTTATTATATATAGTCATGGTGTGAACAGGTTTATTATATATAGTCATGGTGTGAACTGGTTTATTATATATAGTCGTGGTGTGAACTGGTTTATTATATATAGTCATGGTGTGAACTGGTTTATTATATATAGTCGTGGTGTGAACTGGTTTATTATATATAGTCATGGTGTGAACTGGTTTATTATATATAGTCATGGTGTGAACTGGTTTATTATATATAGTCGTGGTGTGAACTGGTTTATTATATATAGTCGTGGTGTGAACTGGTTGTTCCCTATACCCATCATGAGGTTGCTACAACCTAGCCTAGGAATGAATGTTTACATTTTAGGTGCGCAGGTCGAGAGGACATTTTGAGTAATCAAGGTGACAGTCAGTGACACATTCAATACCGCCTTGCACACTCTTGCCTGCATCTTGCTGATCTAGGGTGTAATCATTAGTCCAACAGTTGCAAACAACAGTTTCTATTGGACAAATGCAGGTATGTTTATCCCCGCTTCATTACGTTTGCTTCCGTTTAATAAACCTTTTTCAACAGAGTCGCCGGAATGAATACACGCGTGATCACACCCAAACACAGTTCACTTGCATAGCAGCCACATACAAACAGCATGATCATTTTGCTCGTTGTAGAATTCCTTCTCGCGTCTACGCGCTCTCCTCCTCTCACCTTTTCCCTTCGCTTGTGCACAACACATCATCAGCTGTCTGTGACCAGACTAAAAACCTTCATACCATAACCACTACACACAGCCTACATCGTTGTTACCATATTAGCTAACGTCATAGCTGGTCAACTTAGCTACTAGAACTAATGCATTAGTAAACCTGCTACAATCATTCAGTACAGTGTACAGTCAGCAAGCAGTTAGCAGTTACACAGGCGGGATGCGGTGGCAATACATTTATAAAACCAAAAGCTTACCTTGACTTGGAAGAGATCCAGTGTTGGATAGCCATAGCTAGCTAACTAACATACTGTAGCATCCTGCTCTGTTTGAGCCGGGTGTTTGAGTAGGCTAGACTTGCTAGCTCCATTCGCTAACTAAATGAAAGTGAAAAAATAAATAATGAAAAAAATACAATGAATTATCTCTAGCTCTCTCTCTCTTTCTCTCGCTCTCTTTTTTCTACTTTATTTTTCAAGAAAATAATTTGTTAAAAACTGTTCAACTACTGTCTTTCTCTCAATTTGAGTCAACTACTCACCACATTTTGTACACTGCAGTGCTAACTAGCTGTAGCTTATGCTTTCAGTACTAGACTAATTCTCTGATCCTTTGATTGGCTGGACAACATGTCAGTTCATGCTGCAAGAGCTCTGATAGGTTGGAGGATGTCTTTCGTAAGTTGCAATAATTACTGTGTAAGTCTATGGAAGGGGGTGAGAGCCATGGAGAACTAGGTTTTGTATCGAAGTCAGTGTAGCCAGAGGAGTAGGGAAACTATCTGTCCTACGGCTATACCATGGTGCTACCCTACAGAGACCCTACAGAGACCCTACAGAGACCCTGCAGAGACCCTACAGAGACCCTACAGAGACCCTACAGAGACCCTACAAAGACCCTGCAGAGACCCTACAGAGACCCTACAGAGACTCTACAGAGACCCTACAGAGACCCTGTAGACATTCATTGCAAAACAGTGTGTTTTAATATAATTAGTTTAGTTTTACCTAAAAAGGATAACTTTTTATATATACTATTTTAATTGTTATGATATTCACTAAAGAGAATGGTCCTCCCCTTCCTCCTCTGAGGAGCCTCCATTGGCACAGGCAGTCACACACGCACACACACACACACACACACACACACACACACACACACACACACACACACACACACACACACACACACACACACACACACACACACACACACACACACACACACACACACACACACCATGCAGCAGCTCTGTCTCCAGAGAAAACAGACCCACATCTCATCTCCTCTTACTGCTCCTGTTGCCATGCCAACAGCTCCTCTCAACAGGCTGTGTGTGCGCGGGTGTGTGTGTGTGTGTCCGAAACACGCACACACACACACACACACACACACACACACACACACACACACACACACACACACACACACACACACACACACACACACACACACACACACACACACCCATGCACACGTTTGAACACCTACCTACCCACACTCTCTCTCACACACACACATAGATTCACAGGACTCAATCACACTAGAACCCTGACCCTGACACACACCTTTTACCATTGTACCGTTTTATCAAGACGATGATTATAGCTTCTCCTGATTACAGAGTGATGTATGTCACCTGGGCTGTTATATGTCACCAGGGCTGTTATATGTCACCAGGGCTGTTATATGTCACCTGGGCTGTTATATGTCACCTGGGCTGTTATATGTCACCTGGGCTGTTATATGTCACCTGGGCTGTTATATGTCACCTGGGCTGTTATATGTCACCAGGGCTGTTATATGTCACCTGGGCTGTTATGTTATATGTCACCTGGGCTGTTATATGTCACCAGGGCTGTTATATGTCACCTGGGCTGTTATATGTCACCTGGGCTGTTATATGTCACCTGGGCTGTTATATGTCACCAGGGCTGTTATATGTCACCTGGGCTGCAGGGATCTTATTGTGTAGTTCCCTTTAACTGCAGGGAGACAGCAGACCAGGGCTGAATGGAAGCAGCAGTTATCAGTGGGTAATGACTGGTATTAGTAGTGATTGAATGTCAAGGTCAGTAGTATAAAATGTTAACTGAAACTGTCATTTACAGGAACAGTTTCTTTATGACTTTAACATGAACATGCAGTTGGTCCAACACGTACTAGCCATGCAGGTATTCTGTTAAGTACCGTAGATGGGAAAAGTCATAACTTGAATTCCTCGCCATGAGAATATCCACTAGGCTAGCTACTTTGTGTGTTGGAGTGTGCATGCATGCATGTTGGACATGAGAATATCCAGTACGGCCAGACAACTAGATGTATGATCTGTAGGTTAGGGTTAGGGATAGCTATAGTTACTGCTGCTGACACCGTTCTGCCATGGAAGGATGCTCTCCCTCTCTCTCTCTCTGCTGACATCGTTCTGCCATGGAAGGATGCTCTCCCTCTCTCTCTCTCTGCTGACATCGTTCTGCCATGGAAGGATGCTCTCCCTCTCTCTCTCTCTGCTGACACCGTTCTGCCATGGAAGGATGCTCTCCCTCTCTCTCTCTCTGCTGACATCGTTCTGCCATGGAAGGATGCTCTCCCTCTCTCTCTCTCTGCTGACACCGTTCTGCCATGGAAGGATGCTCTCCCTCTCTCTCTCTCTGCTGAAACCGTTCTGCCATGGAAGGATGCTCTCCCTCTCTCTCTCTCTCTGCTGACACCGTTCTGCCATGGAAGGATGCTCTCCCTCTCTCTCTCTCTCTCTCTGCTGACACCGTTCTGCCATGGAAGGATGCTCTCCCTCTCTCTCTCTCTGCTGACACCGTTCTGCCATGGAAGGATGCTCTCCCTCTCTCTCTCTCTGCTGATACCGTTCTGCCATGGAAGGATGCTCTCCCTCTCTCTCTCTCTGCTGACACCATTCTGCCATGGAAGGATGCTCTCCCTCTCTCTCTCTCTGCTGACACCATTCTGCCATGGAAGGATGCTCTCCCTCTCTCTCTCTCTGCTGACACCGTTCTGCCATGGAAGGATGCTCTCCCTCTCTCTCTCTCTCTCTGCTGACAGCGTTCTGCCATGGAAGGATGCTCTCCCTCTCTCTCTCTCTGCTGACACCGTTCTGCCATGGAAGGATGCTCTCCCTCTCTCTCTCTCTGCTGACACCGTTCTGCCATGGAAGGATGCTTTCCCTCTCTCTCTCTCTGCTGACACCGTTCTGCCATGGAAGGATGCTCTCCCTCTCTCTCTCTCTGCTGACACCGTTCTGCCATGGAAGGATGCTGAACAAAATGTAAATAATGTTATGGTTCTCGACAGTCCTCCCCTCACTCTTCCTTTCTCTCTCTCTCTCTCTCTCTCTCTCTCTCTCTCGCTCTCTCTCTCTCTTTCCGTCAACCCTGCAAGAGTTTATTTTGGTGTTGTCACTGACTCTCCCAGTTTTGATTTAGAAACATGTTTATCTAACCAGGCAGCTTTCGTTTTGTGGCCATGTCATTTCTCATGTGGGGATTTTTCAACTAAAGGCTGAACGCAACATACACAAACACACACACAGATACACACTAATATGCTGTGTTCCTCACTGTGTTTGACATGGAGAAAGAGAGCTTCACAGAGCTCTACTAGCCAGAACCACAAAACCCCACCCAGCCCCAAAATAAGTCTCAGATTAGGAGTGCTGCTGATCTAGGATCAGGTCCCCCTGTCCATATAATCCTATTTATTATTATTATTATTATTATTATTATTATTATTATTATTATTATTATTATTATTATTATTATCTAAAAGGCAAAAGTGATCCTAGATCAGCATTCCTTCTCTGAGACTCTTGTGAATACAGGCCCTGGTCTCTGACTCATAGACCTCTCACAGAGAAAGGAGGACATCAAATCAAATGCTTGTCATTGAGGTAATTTATCTGTAGAAACATAAAAATTAATTTGATTTGCTTGTCTGGCTGTTGTTGCCAGACAAGCAATCAGCCCCCTCCTGGCCAGGCCAGACAAATTGAGACTACGTCCTAAATGTCACCATATTCCCTATATAGTGCACTACTTTTGACTACAGCCCATAGGGGCACTATGTAGGGAATAGGGTGCCATTTGGGATGTTGAAGCTGACAGGAGAGGACTCCTCTGACCTGGCTGGGATCCCAAAATTTTCTCAATGGTCCGGACCAGGACAGAGGAGGGGAGTGAGGGAAGAAGGGCGGGGGGGAGGACAGGGCAGGAGGGAGGAAAAGAGGAATGGAGGGAGGAAGGTAGAGAGGGAGGATGGGGAGGAGCGAGAGAGGGAGGTAGAGAGAGAGAGAGAGAGAGGGAGGAGGAGGAGGAGAGAGGGAGGTAGAGAGAGAGAGAGAGAGAGAGAGAGAGAGGTAGAGAGAGGAAGGGAGGACAGGCAGGGAGGTAGGACAGTAGAGGAGGAGGAGGAGAGAGGGAGGTAGAGGGAGGGAGGGAGGACAGACAGGGAGGTAGGACAGTAGAGGAGGAGGAGGAGAGAGGGAGAGAATGGGAGGGAGGAGAGGGGAGGACGAGGGGGAATGGTGGGTAATTGTGGTGATGGAAGCCAGGTTTCTCTCATCTGTGGCTTTCAGATCAGCACAGACACTCACATCCTCACTTGTCCCTGTCTTCAAGTCTTGTGGGAAAATCAGAGAGAAAGATGGATAGAGAGAGGATTTGGCTAAAAATACTTGAATCAGTTATAGAACTCATTGCTCTTTATGGTTGTGAGGTCTGAGGTCCACTCACCAACCAAGAATTCACGAAATATGACAAACCAAATTGAGACTGCATGCCGAATTCTGCAAAAATATCCTCAGTGTACAACGTAAAACACCAAATAATGCATGCAGAGCAGAATTAGTCCAATACCCGTAATTATCAACATCCAGAAGAGCCGTTAAATTTTACAACCACATAAAAGGAAGCGATTCCCAAACCTTCCAAAACAAAGCCATCACCTACAGAGAGATGAACCTGGAGAAGAGTCCCCTAAGTAAGCTGGTCCTGGGGCTTTGTTCACAAACACAAACAGACCCCACAGAGCCCCAGGACAAAAACACAATTAGACACAACCAAATCACGGTAATTACTTTGTGAATTAATTAACAAAAAAACAGAGCAAACTAGAATGCTATTTGGCCCTAAACAGAGAGTACACAGTGGCAGAATACCTGACCACTGTACCTGGCCCAAACTTAAGGAAAGCTTTGACTATGTACAGACTCAGTGAGCATAGCCTTGCTATTGAGAAAGGCAGCTGTAGGCAGACCTGGCTCTCAAGACAAGACAGGCTATGTGCACTCTGCCCACAAAATGAGGTGGAAACTGAGCTGTACTTCCTAACCTCCTGTCAAATGTATGACCATATTAGAGACACATATTCCCTTTAGATTACGAAGATCCACAAAGAATTTGAAAACAAATCCAATGTTGATAAACTCCCATATCTACTGGGTGAAATACCACAGTGTTCCATCACAGCAGCAAGATGTGTGACCTTTTGCCACAAGAAAAGGGCAACCAGTGAAGAACAAACACCATTTTAAATACAACCCATATTTATGTTTATTTATTTTCCCATTTGTACTTTAACTATTTGCACATTGTTACAACACTGTATATATACATAATGACATTTGAAATGTCTTTTGGAACTTCTGTGAGTGTAATGTTTACTGTTTACTTTTTATTGTTTATTTCCCTTTTGTTTATTATCTTTGTCACTCGCTTTGACAATGTTAACATGCCAATAAAGCCCTTGAATTGAATTAATTGAATTGAGAGAGAGAGAGGGAAAGAGAGAGAGAAAGAGAGAGAGAGAGAGAGAGAGAGAGTGAGAGAGAGAGAGAGAGTGAGAGAGAGAGAGAGAGAGAGAGAGGGAAAGAGAGAGAGAGAGAGAGAGAGAGAGAGAGAGAGAGAGAGAGAGAGAGAGAGAGAGAGAGAGAGAGAGAGAGAGAAGTATGAACCTTCTTTTCTTTTTTATTGTTACATTGCAAAGTGCTTTGGCAAAATTGTTAAGTTGTAACTTTCATGCCAATAAATGAATTGAATAGAGAGAGAGAGCAAAACTAATGATGTCAGGTTCCTTCTCAAGCACCACCCCAAATAAAATAAGAAGCTGTTTCTCTTGGTTCTCCCTCCCCTCCACGTGACTGACAACCGCCATATTAGGACAAGACCACGCCCAGAGAGAGATTGAGAGAAAGGGTCACACACACACCCCAAACACACACACTCCGTTAAGAGGTCAGATGGTCGTGTTAACGTGTCACTGATGTTGAAACATATCTGACAGGTCTATATGTTTTTTAGTTCTTCTTGTCACTCAATGTTCTCCATCTGTCTTCCAAAAGTAGGGCACTATTTAGGGAACAGGGTGCCATTTGGGCCGCATGCTTTCTCTGTGTCGTCTGTTCTCTGTTCTCCTTCCTTAACTCCAGCTCCTCCAGACCGTTTGAAATAATCATTTTGATGACTATATTTGCTAACTGTGTGGCCTTAGCAGTCTACATCCCATTCCCAGAGGATGACTCCAACGCCACCAACTCCAACCTGGTGAGTCACACCTGACCTAGGCTCTTATGTCATATTGTTGTGGTTATTACGCTGTGGTTATTACGCTGTGGTTATTACGCTGTGGTTATTACGCTGTGTTTGACTGTAGGTACAGGGGGCTGCGTGGGGTTGGGTTGTCATGATTTTTTTATTTTTTTATTTAACCTTTATTTAACTAGGCAAGTCAGTTAAGAACACATTCTTATTTACAATGACGGCCTACCTGCAGGCAAAAGACCTCCTGCGGGGACGGGGAATGGGATTAAAAATATTAATAAATGAAATAAAAACATAGGACAAAAGACACATCATGACAAGAGAGACAAAACAACACTACCAAAAGAGATACCTAAGATAAACAACATAGCAAGGCAGCAACACATGACAACACAGCATGGTAGCAACACAACATGACAACATGGTAGCAACACAACATGGTAGCAGCACAAAACATGGTACAAACATTACTGGGCACAGACAACAGCACAAAGGACAAGAAGGTAGAGATGACAATACATCAAGCAAAGCAGCCACAGCTGTTATTAAGAGTGTCCATGATTGAGTCTTTGAATGAAGAGAATTGAGAAAAAACTGTCCAGTTTGAGTGTTTGTTGCAGCTCGTTCCAGTCGCTAGCTGCAGCGAACAGAAAAGATGAGCGACCCAGGGATGTGTGTGCTTTGGGGACCTTTAACAGAATGTGACTGGCAGAATGTGACTGCAGTAGATATCTCAGATAGGGGGGAGTGAGGCCTAAGAGGGTTTTATAAATAAGCATCAATCAATGGGTCTTGCGACGGGTATACAGAGATGACCAGTTCACAGAGGAGTATAGAGTGCAGTGATGTGTCCTATAAGGAGCATTGGTGGCAAATCTGATGGCCGAATGATAAAGAACATCTAGCCGCTCGAGAACACCCTTACCTGCCCATCTATAAATTATTTCTCTGTAATCTAGCATGGGTAGGATGGTCATCTGAATCAGGGTTAGTTTGGCAGCTGGGGTGAAAGAGGTACCAGTATCACCATACTCTATTTTTTGGTTTGGTGACAACCCTGGAGTGAACGTGAAGTGCAGCTAAAACATTGACTTGGGACTTTGGTAGTGTACATACTGTATGTGTGGGTGTTAGAGAGTGTATGGTACATACTGTATGTGTGGGTGGTAGAGAGTGTATGGTACATACTGTATGTGTGGGTGTTAGAGAGTGTATGGTACATACTGTATGTGTGGGTGTTAGAGAGTGTATGGTACATACTGTATGTGTGGGTGTTAGAGAGTGTATGGTACATACTGTATGTGTGGGTGTTAGAGAGAGTATGGTACATACTGTATGTGTGGGTGTTAGAGAGTGTATGGTACATACTGTATGTGTGGGTGTTAGAGAGAGTATGGTACATACTGTATGTGTGGGTGTTAGAGAGTGTATGGTACATACTGTATGTGTGGGTGTTAGAGAGTGTATGGTACATACTGTATGTGTGGGTGTTAGAGAGAGTATGGTACATACTGTATGTGTGGGTGTTAGAGAGTGTATGGTACATACTGTATGTGTGGGTGTTAGAGAGAGTATGGTACATACTGTATGTGTGGGTGTTAGAGTGTAAAGGGTGTTTGTGGAGTGAATGTGGTGACTTGGTCCTCCTGTATGTTATTGTGTGCTGTGTGGTGTTGTCTGGCACTGGGGTTGAGAGTGCAACTGATGGCTATGTGGAGTTAATATGGGTCCCCGCCGGTACAGTGACATTGAATGACTTAATATGTTTGGTCGATGCTGTATGGTGAAGACAGACTGGTAATGTTTTGTTGGACCATGGGATATTAATGATACATACGGGTTATATATAAAACATACCACATATCCATACTATTTATATTTATTAGAATGACCAATGATTCATGTTAAGTATCTTCCATAATGACCCGTTGGGTCTTCAGGAGAATGGTAAATGTAGAACTACTACCAGGAGAAGGTCACATATCTACAGATGTAGGATCTTAATTTGATCACTCTTTTGTTGCTGAGATTTTTCCTGCATTGCAGGAAATGCAAACTTATAGTCTATTCAATGTTTTAAACCGCTTCTAAAGTTTGTAATTTCCATGTTATTTGCCCTAACGAAATATGTATCAACCCCTCCAAAAAATATTCCTTTAATTACAATCCACATTTCCTGTTAATGCAGGATTCTTTTCTTGCTGTAAAAAACAGGCTCAAATTAAGCTGTACATGGTAATCAGTATGGATTCCTGGAACCCTCCCTCCAGCATTCTTTCTTATTTTATCTTCTATCACGTGTGTGTGTGTGTGTGTGTGTGTGTGTGTGTGTGTGTGTGTGTGTGTGTGTGTGTGTGTGTGTGTGTGTGTGTGTGTGTGTGTGTGTGTGTGTGTGTGTGTGTGTGGCTTGTGCGTGTGTGTGTGTGTGTTTGATAGTCTGCCAGTAGGGATGTCTATCAGGTGGCTGTTATCCGTCTACATTCGAAGTGTTGGACACTAATCCTCTGAGGCAAGATAAAGTATGTCTGTCTGCCTGCCTGCCTGCCTGCCTGCCTGCCTGCCTGCCTGCCTGCCTGCCTGCCTGCCTGCCTGCCTGCCTGCCTGCCTGCCTGCCTGCCTGTCTGTCTGTCTGTCTGTCTGCCTGTCTGTCTGTCTGTCTGTCTGTCTGTCTGTCTGTCTGTTTGTCTCTCTCTCTCTCTCTCTCTCTCTCTCGCCATCTCTCTCTTTCTCTCTCTCTCTCGCCATCTCTCTCTCTCTCTCTCTCTCTCTCTCTCTCTCTCTCTCTCTCTCTCTCTCTCTCTCTCTCTCTCTCTCTCCCTCTCCATCTCCATCTCTCTCCATCTCCATCTCTCTCCATCTCTCTCTCTCTCTGTCCCCCTTCCTCCTCCACGTTGTGAAATGAGAGAAGGAGGATGAGAGGAGAGGTGGAGAGGAGAGGAGGGGCTGCTTTGCTGCTGAGGGAGGAAAATCCACTTTGGTAGATGAATATTTAATCACACACACACACACACTACTCTGTGCTACTGTAGCGGTCCTTTCAGATTGTGTTTAATTCTCAGATGCTTGTCAACATGCATGCTGCATAGCTTCTGTGGTGAGATGGCTAGGCCTTGCTGTTACACACGTGTGTGTGAGTGAACCATTGTTTCTTCAATGCCCTTTACAGCCTGTGTTTCCACTCAGCTGGTCTGCAGACAGTTAATTGTAATTGTAATACTTGAGTAAAAGTATGTTAATAGAAAATGACTCAAGTAAAAGTGAAAGTTTCCCAGTAAAATACTACTTGAGTAAAAGTATAATAGTATTTGGTTCTAAATGTAATTAAGTATCAGAAGTTAATGTAATTGATCAAATGTTATTAAGTATCAAAAGTAAAAGTGTAAATAATTTCAAATTCCTCATATTAAGCAAACCAGACGGCACCATTTTCTAGTTTTTATATTTACAGATAGCCAGGGGCTCCAACACTCAGATATTATTAACAAATGAGACGTGTGTTTAGTGAATCCGCCAGATCAGGCAGTAGGGATGACCAGGGATGTTCTCTTGATAAGTGTGTGAACTGGACCATTTTCCTGTTCTGCTAAGCATTCAAAATGTAACGAGTACCTGTCAGGGAAAATGTATGGAGTAAAAAGTACCTTATTTTCTTTAGGAATGTAGTGAAGTAAAGTAAAAAAAAGTACAGATACAATAAAGTACAGATACAATAAGTAGTACTTGAAAGTATTTCTACCCCCCCCAAAAAAATAAATACGTGAACTAACAGTCGAGCTTGACGTTCTTTCCCTCTACTAGCACTGACTGCTACTTTATTGAGGAAACATGTCCTTACTATGACTGAGATATGGGGTTGTCCCACCTAGCTATCTTAAGATGAATACACTAACTGTAAGTCACTCTGAAAAATAGGGTTTGAGACAGCAGCGACACAGAGACACTCTGAACAAACCCCAGGTCTTTTCACTTACTGTCCCCTTTCTTCTCATATCAGCTCATCTTTCTCTATCTCCATCCTTCCATCCCTCCATCTCTCCATCACTCCATCCCTCAGGCTAACATTCTTTATGATCATAATATGGAGGATTGAGGCCTTTGGCTGTGCTGTCTGGCCTCTCTGGTCCAGAGTTAAGGCCAGTGAGCCTGGTGACAGAGATGGAGAGGGAGAGAGAGGTTTTTCTGTCACAGTAATACGTGTGTCATAAGATAAAGCATCAATAGGCGACAGTATGTCTGTGTCTGAATCCGCCCCACACCGTGTGCTGCAGATACAGATGTAGGATCTTCATTTGATCACTCTTTTGGAGCTGAGATCCACATATACAGTATATCTCCTTTAATTATGTAACACAATGCTTCTGTAGTAGTAGCTGATGAAAAACACCAGCTGCAGACATCTGCACACTGTGTGGGAGAGAGAGAGAGAGAGAGAGAGAGAGGGAGAGAGAGAGAGAGAGAGGGAGAGAGAGAGAGAGAGAGAGAGAGAGAGAGAGAGAGTGTTTAGAAATTGCACTTCAAATGATTTTCTCCTCCACCCCTCACATCCCCCCCATCTCCCCTCCATCTCTCTCCTCCACCCCTCACATCCCCCCCATCTCCCCTCCATCTCTCTCCTCCACCCCTCACATCCCCCCATCTCCCCTCCATCTCTCTCCTCCACCCCTCACATCCCCCCCATCTCCCCTCCATCTCTCTCCTCCACCCCTCACGTCCCCCCCATCTCCCCTCCATCTCTCTCCTCCACCCCTCACATCCCCCCATCTCCCCTCCATCTCTCTCCTCCACCCCTCACATCCCCCCATCTCCTCTCCATCTCTCTCCTCCACCCCTCACATCCCCCCATCTCCCCTCCATCTCTCTCCTCCACCCCTCACATCCCTCCATCTCTCTCCTCCACCCCTCATATCCCCCCATCTCCCCTCCATCTCTAACCTCCACCCCTCACATCCTCCCATCTCCCCTCCATCTCCTCCACTCTGATCAGACAGTCTCCCTCCAACATGTTTTCAATTTAGCAGCATTTTAAAGCCACGTACAGCTGGACCAGATTTACTTTATAACACTTTGAACGACATGAGCCTACAGACAGGATGTACACTATAATGACTTTAGGGCCTGTGTGTGTGTGTCTGAGCCTGAGTCTATGTGTCTGTGTGTGTGTGTGTGTGTGTGTGTGTGTGTGTGTGTGTGTGTGTGTGTGTGTGTGACGTCAGGTCCTCCCTCCTCTCCTTCTCTCAGACTGTCAGTCTCTGTCTTCCTCCTCAGTCTCCTCTCCTAACTAATCAGTGAACCCACTAACCCCTGGCATGTCTCTACCACACACACACACACACACACACACACACACACACACACACACACACACACACACACACACACACACACACACACACACACACACACACACACACACACACACACACACACACACACAGACACACAGACACACACACACACAGAGACACACAGACACACAGACACACACACACACATGCAGATTATGTAACACCAAAACATATGCTTTAGATTATTCTCTGTTCAATGTAGTGATGTCATGTACACCAACGATGACTAAGTCTGACCTTTTCTGAAATACATCTCTTTGTGTCCATATACACCTGTATCAGGGGGAATGTTTTGGTGCAGGCTTTTACAGGACAGCATGCCAGATATGATTCTCTCTGAGATATCACTGACACATGGCATCCATCCATCTATCGCAGTGTACTATTTTAGTTACCACACCATATGTACCAGCGCTGTCTCCAGGACAACTGAATAATAATAATAATAATAATAAGGAGAAGATGTGTGCAGGCGGCGAGCGTTGTCATGGATACGCTAGGCAGCCATAGTGGTGATCAAACCCACAGCCGCCCTCCCGTTGGTAACGGAACAACAATAGGAACCAACCTGCAAGGTCTTGGTTTCCCTTTGATTCCTACTGTGTGTTGCACGGTGCACTCCTCATTCAGGTTGGAGACAGAGAGCTAGGCCGCTGAGTTGGGTAGCTCTTCAGAACCTGTGTGTGTGTGTGTTCCTATACTCCGCCTTCTACTGATGATAGAAACCTGAACAGATGAATAATCCCAGAGGATTAGAGACCACACCGTTATAGTGTAGGCTATAGGCCTACAGGCCTCTGATAACTCTTGTCATGTAAAACCAAAACCTTTCTCACTTTTACATCTATGTTTTCTTCTTGAGTATCTTTAGGCAACAAAGGCAGATCTTTTATTTGGCAGCTTTAAAAAGACAAAACAATATTCAAGCTCTATTTGTGGACATTCTGCTCTCCAACAGTAACTAGGTCTTCATTGTTCAGGGAACAGAGAAGGCTATAAAAAGGACATCTATTTAACAGTGTCAGTGGACACACGGCAGGCCACCAAAAATATACAGGTACAGAAATGTAACTTCTATCACAATGTGACACACACACAGAGTGCATAAAGGTCTAGTCCGTCATTACTGTAATGTGCGTGTTAGTGATGGCAGGTCTGAATAACTGGGCCTTGTCTTGCAGCAAAACCAAAGGCCTACTTGTTGGCTTCCCACACCAGGTCCAGCACTCACCATTAACACACCTCACCATTAACACACCTCACCATTAATACACCTCACCTCACCATTAACACACATCACCAATAACACACCTCACCAATAACACACCTTGCCATTAACACACCTCAACATTAACACACCTCACCATTAACACACCTCACCATTAACACACCTCACCATTAATACACCTCACCTCACCATTAACACACATCACCAATAACACACCTCACCAATAACACACCTTGCCATTAACACACCTCAACATTAACACACCTCACCTCACCATTAACACACATCACCAATAACACACCTCACCATTAACACACCTCACCATTAACACACCTCACCTCACCATTAACACACATCACCATTAACACACATCACCAATAACACACCTCAACATTAACACATCTCACCATTAACACACCTCACCAACAACACACCTCACCATTAACACACCTTGATTCCTCCAGGACAGCCACATCAAACAACTGTGTCAGCTGTGTTCCTTGTTGTCCTTGTCTCTTGTTGTGTCAGCTGTGTTCCTTGTTGTCCTTGTCTCTTGTTGTGTCAGCTGTGTTCTTTATATCAGTTGAAAAGCACTTTACAAATGTAATAAATTATTATTATTTTGGTCTGTTTCACAACCAAGTGACAGGACCTTTACTCAGCATGACAGCGGTGTGAGTGTGAGTGTGAGTGTGAGTGTGAGTGTGTGTGTGAGTGTGTGAGTGTGATTGTGTGAGTGTGATTGTGTGTGTGTGAGTGTGTGTGTGAGTTTGTGAGTTCGAGTGTGAGTGTGAGTGAGAGTGAGTGTGAGTGTGTGTGTGAGTGTGTGAGTGTGAGTGTGTGATAGACGACGCATGTGAACAGAGCGTAGCGGAGAGGGTTGTGAATGTACCTCAGCCTCTCTACAGTGAATCAATCACCCTTTAGGAGTGTAATGAAGCAGCTCACAACACAGCTACTTCCCAAATGACACCCCATATGTTCTACTTTTGACTACGGTCTACAGGGAATAGGGATCCACAGGGAATAGGGGTCTACAGGGAATAGGGGTCTACATGGAATAGGGATCCACAGGGAATAGGTGTCTACATGGAATAGGGGTCCACAGGGAATAGGGGTCCACAGGGAATAGGTGTCTACAGGGAATAGGGATCCACAGGGAATAGGGGCCCACAGGGAATAGGGGTCTACAGGGAATAGGGGCCCACAGGGAATAGGGGTCTACAGGGAATAGGGATCCACAGGGAATAGGTGTCTACAGGGAATAGGGGGCCATTGTGACACACCCTATTTGTATCGCTCCATCTGAGAGAGAGAGAGAGAGAGAGAGAGAGAGAGAGAGAGAGAGAGAGAGAGAGAGAGAGAGAGAGAGAGAGAGAGAGAGAGAGAGAGAGACGCTACGAACAACCCCTGCCTTGGCGATTACTGTGACAAAAGACCAACAAGATTGAGCCAATGGATGATAGGGGTGTGTGTGAATGGGACCAGGTTACGCAGGCGCAACTGCTTCAGGTTACCCAGGCACCACTGCTGCCTGTATATGTGAAGCAGGTTGGCGGAGAGGAGCGCTGTGCTCTGCTTTCTGCCCGTTGCTAGGCACCACTATTTATAAGTCTGCTATGAATGTCAGGCATCTCTGTATGTTCCATTAACA
Organism: Thymallus thymallus; assembly: GCA_023634145.1. Classification (NCBI taxonomy): domain Eukaryota; kingdom Metazoa; phylum Chordata; class Actinopteri; order Salmoniformes; family Salmonidae; genus Thymallus; species Thymallus thymallus. Next base: position 3,872,298 of record CM042421.1, read on the forward strand.
AAAAACAGGCTGTGTGTGTGTGTGTGTGTGTGTATACACGTTCCATACGTGTGTATCTTAACACAAGGTTACTTCTGAGGAGAAACCCCACTGTGTCCTTGTATAACTTACTGCCTTTCTCGTCTCTGTAGAGTCTGCCTCAGAGGCTGTGTGTCCTAGGGGTTGTAGCACCCATATGTTTCCAGCCTGGCCTGTAGGATTGCACCATGCCATGTTCTGATTGCAGTAGTGCATGGTGCCTCTATGCTTTACAGCACACAGGGCTGGTGTGACGAAGCGTTTCTTCTCTCAGACCAATTGATACCCCTCTTCCCTCCTCCTCTTCTTCCTCCATCTCTCCATCCCTCCCTCCCTCCCTCTCCTCCCCATCACCCCACCACCCTGAGAGCCCATAAAACAGGATGCTGCAGTCTCTACAATATGCTAGCGGTGGCACAACATTCATTAAAGTGCATTTTCCTCACCCCCTCTCTATCTCCCCCTCCTCACACTCCTCTTCTCTCTCTCTATCTCTCTTTGTTTCTCTCTCTCTGTCACTCACTTTTTCCACCTCCGTCTATCGTTCTGTCATTCCCTCTGTCTGTCTCTATCTCTGATGAGGCCAGTGATGTGGGATGGGACAGGCAGCAGTACCACAACTGACCAAGGGAGGGATCTGACATGACAATCTCAATAAACCCATCTCAGGAGGCCTCTCCTCTCCTCTCCTCTCCTCTCCTCTCCTCTCCTCTCCTCTCCTCTCCTCTCCTCTTCTCTTTATTCTCTTTCAGTTCATCGCTCCAAAGGCATTTATATGAATTAATCCAACCAAATCTCCTGTTCCACTTGACGTAACTCTCTCCACCACTATAAACTTTGTACCCTAGTAAGGCCAAGGCTGACAGTGTAGTTTAGGGTTGGAAATAGCAGGAGTCAAACG
>CM042421.1:3880716-3905716 GCA_023634145.1 Thymallus thymallus
AAGCCCCTTACACTACCCACCACTGCGACCTGTATGCTCTCGTTGGCTGGCCTTCACTATACATTCGTCGCCAAACCCACTGGCTCCAGGTCATCTATAAGTCTTTATTAGGTAAATCCCCGCCCTATCTCAGCTCACTGGTCACCATAGCAACACCCACCCGTAGCATGCGCTCCAGCAGGTATATCTCACTGGTCACCCCCAAAGCCAACACCTCCTTTGGCCGCCATTCCTTCCAGTTCGCTGCTGCCAATGACTGGAACGAATTGCAAAAATCATTGAAGCTAGAGGTTCCTATCTCCCTCAATACCTTTAAGCATCAGCTGTCAAAGCTGCTTATCGATCGCTGCACCTGTATATAGCCCTTCTGTAAATAGCCCACACTACTACCTCATCCCCATATTTATTTTTGTTTATTTTTCACTAATCTTGCACTCCAGTATCTCTATTTGCACATCATAATTTGCACATCCTTCATTCCTGTGTTAATGATGATAATTCTGTAATTTATTTCTACTCTATAGTCTATTTATTGTCCTACCTCCCAACCTTACTGCATTTTTGCACTACATTTTGCACTCTGTTTATAGATTTTCTATTGTGTTTTTTGACTGTTTGTTTAATGTGTAACTCTGTTGTTATTTGTCGCACTGCTTTGCTTTGTCTTGGCCAGGTCGCAGTTGCAAATGAGAACTTGTTCTCAACTGACCTACCTGGTTAAATAAAGGTGAAATAAAATAAAATAAATAAAACACACACATTAGCTAGTTATCACATATTTAGACAATACATTGAGTTGCCCTGATCAATTCACTAGTAGTGTAATGTTGTGTATATCCCACCCCTCCTGTCTGGTGATTATTGGCTGCTGAGACAGAGAGATAACTACTCATTGGCTGCTGAGACAGAGAGATAGCTACTCATTGGCTGCTGAGACAGAGAGATAGCTACTCATTGGCTGCTGAGACAGAGAGATAGCTACTCATTGGCTGCTGAGACAGAGAGATAGCTACTCATTGGCTGCTGAGACAGGCCTGTGTGTAAAAATGCCAGGTCTGAAACTGTGTCTGAGCACTGTTGTGGAAAATCAGAATTAGTTTGGTGACATAGATAATTAAGTTGTCTTATCTGTATAATATGCTTATATGATTTCTGTGACCTTTTGAGAAAGTTTCCTTTAGGATTGGTGAGGGAGAAGTCAAGCAGGTAGCCTAGTGGTTAGGGCGTTAGGCCCGTAACTGAAAGGTTGTTGGATCAAATCCCCGAGATGACAAGGTGAAAGTCGTTCTGCCCCTGAACAAGGCAGTTAACCCACTGTTCCTAGGCTGCCATTGTAAATAAGAATTTGTTCTTAACTGACTTGCCTAGTTAAATAAAAAACTTGTCTCTCATATTTCCTGTTGCTGTGCAGAATATGCTTGCAAACCATGGGAAGGGATAGATCAATTACTTGGCTCCAGAAAGGAAAAGGTTTGAAATAGAATGAGGTCGTGCTACTAGGGCCGAGAAGGACTGTGAACCATCTCTGGAGAATGCTAGCTGGCGATATGGGATAGTTTTTCCATCTATATCAAGCTTGAACTTGTGACCCAGTCCACAGATCTGTTGTTTGTCGTGAACATTGAGAGGGGTGTGTCCTGGCTATTAAAGATCTGTGTATGAGCGTATCAGGGGGTTCAAGCCAAAAGTCAATGTGTTGCGTTGACCCGCCATGATGATCATTATAGCAAAGCAGTCACGTCCTTTGGTGTGATTTGTTTTCATTTAAACATTTAGTTTAAGTAGAACTGTGACTTGTGTGATTGGTTTGTGTCTCCTCATTTGATAATACAGAAAAACTACCACCACAGTACCAAATGGCAGCCTATTCCCTATGTAATGCATTACCTTTGGCCAAGGCCCCTATGGGCCCTCGTCAAAAGCAGTGCACTAACTAGGGAATAGGGTGCCGTTTGGGATGTGACCTGTGCTTTTATGTTGGCGCTAGCGAGGATGCTAACTGACTCACAGGGCCCTGGTGACTTATGTGGCCTAATGAGCTGCAAACTCCGCAGCCATGGCAACCGCAAGGGGAGAGTGAGCGGACACTGAGCACAGTGGTGTGGTCAACAAGTGTGTGTGTGTGTGTGTCTCTGCATGCTGTGTGAGTGTCTGCATGCTGTGTGTGTGTGTCAGGACTCAACCACCTGTAATAATGTATCTGTCTCTACCAATGCAAATATTACACCACTCATGGTACTAGGCCTGAAATGTCATCCTGCCTCCGTTGTTTTAAATCACTGACGTTGGTGTCTCTATGATTACACTGAGCAATACCCTGTCCGTGTCTGAAACAACACCCTATTCCTTAGACAGTGCACTAAAAAGTAGTGAAAATGTAGTTAATAGGGTGTCATTAAGGATGCTCCATCTATTCACACCAGTTGTATTGACTTCAGACCACCCGTTTGAATTGGATCAACATTGATTTTCGTTCTTGAAGCCATGTTACATTCCCTGGTCTGGTATTACAGCCTACATGGAACCATTGGAGAATTGAGGAATCTTTCTGTGATATTTAGTGACATTTAAAAATCTGTTCGATGGTGTCTCCCCACTGAAACGGTAGTATTGATATTCACAATAAAGAGATGGTCTGGGCTGTACACACTGAACCACTGTGGGGAAAACAACTGGGAACATTTGGTTTTTCTTAGGGGTTTAAAGTTAAAGTTTGAATTAGTGTTAGGGTTAGGAGTTAGGGTTAAGGTTAGGTTTTGGGGCTAAGGTTAGGGTTAGGTTCAGGGTTAGGGGTTATGGAAAATCTGATTTTTAATGGGAATCAATTGTGTGTCCCCACAAGGTTAGTTAAACAAGACTCTGTGTGTGTGTGTGTGTGTGTGTGTGTGTGTGTGTGTGTGTGTGTGTGTGTGTGTGTGTGTGTGTGTGTGTGTGTGTGTGTGTGTGTGTGTGTGTGTGTGTGTTTGCCTATCTGCCTGCATCATCAAAGGGCTTGTTCCCATAGCAACAGATGAGCCTCATGGTGGCTGCATGTGACAGACAGAAAGGGCGTTTGTGTGTGTTTGCGCCCTCTTCCCACACACACATTATCTCACACACACATGACCTGAACCTATACCACTCAGCGGTGCCTCTCAGCCTAATACAGGAAGTAGTGTATTATTATCTGCCTCTCAGCCTAATACAGGCAGTAGTGTATTAGTATCTGCCTCTCAGCCTAATACAGGAAGTAGTGTATTATTATCTGCCTCTCATCCTAATACAGGCAGTAGTGTAACAGTGAGGTATCCTGGTGGTAGTGTAACAGTGAGGTATCATTGTGGTAGTGTAACAGTAAGGTATCCTGGTGGTAGTGTAACAGTGAGGTATCATTGTGGTAGTGTAACAGTGAGGTATCCTGGTGGTAGTGTAACAGTAAGGTATCCTGGTGGTAGTGTAACAGTGAGGTATCATTGTGGTAGTGTAACAGTGAGGTATCATTGTGGTAGTGTAACAATGAGGTATCCTGGTGGTAGTGTAACAGTGAGGTATCATTGTGGTAGTGTAACAGTGAGGTATCATTGTGGTAGTGTAACAGTGAGGTATCCTGGTGGTAGTGTAACAGTGAGGTATCATTGTGGTAGTGTAACAGTAAGGTATCCTGGTGGTAGTGTAACAGTGAGGTATCATTGTGGTAGTGTAACAGTGAGGTATCATTGTGGTAGTGTAACAGTGAGGTATCATTGTGGTAGTGTAACAGTGAGGTATCCTGGTGGTAGTGTAACAGTGAGGTATCATTGTGGTAGTGTAACAGTAAGGTATCCTGGTGGTAGTGTAACAGTGAGGTATCATTGTGGTAGTGTAACAGTGAGGTATCATGGTGGTAGTGTAACAGTGAGGTATCCTGGTGGTAGTGTAACAGTGAGGTATCATTGTGGTAGTGTAACAGTGAGGTATCATTGTGGTAGTGTAACAGTAAGGTATCCTGGTGGTAGTGTAACAGTGAGGTATCATTGTGGTAGTGTAACAGTGAGGTATCCTGGTGGTAGTGTAACAGTGAGGTATCATTGTGGTAGTGTAACAGTGAGGTATCATTGTGGTAGTGTAACAGTAAGGTATCCTGGTGGTAGTGTAACAGTAAGGTATCCTGGTGGTAGTGTAACAGTGAGGTATCATGGTGGTAGTGTAACAGTGAGGTATCCTGGTGGTAGTGTAACAGTGAGGTATCATTGTGGTAGTGTAACAGTGAGGTATCCTGGTGGTAGTGTAACAGTGAGGTATCATTGTGGTAGTGTAACAGTGAGGTATCATGGTGGTAGTGTAACAGTGAGGTATCCTGGTGGTAGTGTAACAGTGAGGTATCATTGTGGTAGTGTAACAGTGAGGTATCATGGTGGTAGTGTAACAGTGAGGTATCCTGGTGGTAGTGTAACAGTGAGGTATCATTGTGGTAGTGTAACAGTGAGGTATCATGGTGGTAGTGTAACAGTAAGGTATCCTGGTGGTAGTGTAACAGTGAGGTATCATTGTGGTAGTGTAACAGTGAGGTATCATTGTGGTAGTGTAACAGTAAGGTATCCTGGTGGTAGTGTAACAGTGAGGTATCATTGTGGTAGTGTAACAGTGAGGTATCCTGGTGGTAGTGTAACAGTGAGGTATCATTGTGGTAGTGTAACAGTGAGGTATCCTGGTGGTAGTGTAACAGTGAGGTATCATTGTGGTAGTGTAACAGTGAGGTATCATGGTGGTAGTGTAACAGTGAGGTATCCTGGTGGTAGTGTAACAGTGAGGTATCATTGTGGTAGTGTAACAGTGAGGTATCATGGTGGTAGTGTAACAGTGAGGTATCCTGGTGGTAGTGTAACAGTGAGGTATCATTGTGGTAGTGTAACAGTGAGGTATCATGGTGGTAGTGTAACAGTGAGGTATCCTGGTGGTAGTGTAACAGTGAGGTATCATTGTGGTAGTGTAACAGTGAGGTATCATGGTGGTAGTGTAACAGTAAGGTATCCTGGTGGTAGTGTAACAGTGAGGTATCATTGTGGTAGTGTAACAGTGAGGTATCATGGTGGTAGTGTAACAGTAAGGTATCCTGGTGGTAGTGTAACAGTGAGGTATCATTGTGGTAGTGTAACAGTGAGGTATCATTGTGGTAGTGTAACAGTAAGGTATCCTGGTGGTAGTGTAACAGTGAGGTATCATTGTGGTAGTGTAACAGTAAGGTATCCTGGTGGTAGTGTAACATTAGTGATGGAGTAAGGTATTATGGCAGGATGTCTTCCCCACAACATGATGCTGCCACCCCCATGTTTTACGGTTGGGATGGTGTTCTTCGGCTTACAAGCCTCCCCCTTTTTCCTCCAAACATAACGATGGTCATTATGGCCAAACAGTTCTATTTTTGTTTCATCAGACCAGAGGACATTTCTCCAAAACTTACAATCTTTGTCCCCATGTGCAGCTGCAAACCGTAGTCTGGCTTTTTTATGGTGGTTTTGGAGCAGTGGCTTCTTCCTTGCTGAGCGGCCTTTCGGGTTATGTTGATATAGGACTCGTTTTACTGTGGATATAGATACTTTTGTACCCGTTTCCTCCAGCATCTTCACAAGGTCCTTTGCTGTTGTTCTGGGATTGATTTGCGCTTTACGCGCCAAAGTACGTTCATCTCTAGGAGACAGAACGCGTCTCCTTCCTGAGCGGTATGACGGCTGCGTGGTCCCATGGTGTTTATACTTGCGTACTATTGTTTGTACAGATTAACGTGGTACCTTCAGGCGTTTGGAAATTGCTCCCAAGGATGAGCCAGACTTGTGGAGGGCTACAATTTTTTTTCTGAGGTCTTGGCTGATTTCTTTTGATTTTCTTATGATGTCGAGCAAAGAGGCACTGAGTTTGAAGGTAGGCCTTGAAATACATCCACAGGTACACCTCCAATTGACTCAAATTATGTCAATTAGCCTATCAGAAGCTTCTAAAGCCATGACATAATTTTCTTGAATTTTCCAAGCTGTTTAAAGGCACAGTCAACTTAGCGTATGTAAACTTCTGACCCACTGGAATTGTGATATAGTGAATTATAAATTAAATAATCTGTCTGTAAACAATTTTTGGAAGAATGACTTGTGTCATGCACAAAGTAGATGTCCTAACTGACTTGCCAAAACTATAGTTTGTTAACATGAAATTTGTGGAGTGGTTGAAAAAGGAGTTTTATTGACTTCGACCTAAGTGTATGTAAACTTCCGACTTCAACTCTAGCCATATTTGACTTTCCAGTTGGCCCATCTAGTGGAAATCGCTCAGTCACCAGGGCAAAATTCATGACAATAAACTTTAACTTGCAGAGTGCACAGTGCTCTAGCAAGCCGCCAGAATACTTGATGATAGTGGATGGAAACAACACTTTGTTTTTAATTATTTAGTTTTCAGAATTCTCCAAACCCTAACCTCAACTACTCTGAATTAAAACCTAAATTTAACCCGTTGAGTTGTCTCTGTTTTAACTCTGTAACCCCTGCAGAGTTAACCCTGTAACCACAAGGGATGAATGCATAAAAATAGATGTTCATCCATAATACGTTGAATTTCGAAGGGAAACCATGAGACCTTGTTGAGTCAGTAGCCAGGTGGCAGACAGTACACCAGGGAAACATATTACATATTCTGCCTCTGTTACACACACACACACACACACACACACATACCCTCCTAGCCAAGTGTGTGTGTATCAGCATGTAATGTCATGCTTTGAGTTTATGCTCAATCTTACTCACTGAACCATTCAGCTCACTTTTCAGTCAAACTTTAGCCTCTCTCTCTCTCTTTTTCTCTCTCTCTCACACTCTCTGTCTCGATCTCTTCCCCTCGTCTCTCTCTCTCTCTCTCTCTCTCTCTCTCTCTCTCTCTCTCTCTCTCACGCTCTCAGGCTGGGTAGGTACGCTCTGTGTTGGTAGGTACACTTTGGTTCTAAGGCCGCTGCTGAAACAAGAAACATGTATCTACCATGAGGCAGTCATTTGTTGTTGTGTTCTCAAACAGGATCCCTTCATACCTGGATCCTCTAACAGGATTCCTTCATACCTGGATCCTCTAACAGGATTCCTTCATACCTGGATCCTCTAACAGGATTCCTTCATACCTGGATCCTCTAACAGGATTCCTTCATACCTGGATCCTCTAACAGGATTCCTTCATACCTGGATTCTCTAACAGGATTCCTTCATACCTGGATCCTCTAACAGGATTCCTCCATACCTGGATCCTCTAACATGATTCCTCCATACCTGGATCCTCTAACAGGATTCCTTCATACCTGGATCCTTTAACAGGATTCCTTCATACCTGGATCCTCTAACAGGATTCCTTCATACCTGGATCCTCTAACAGGATTCCTTCATACCTGGATCCTCTAACAGGATTCCTCCATACCTGGATCCTCTCAGGATTCCTTCATACCTGGATCCTCTAACAGGATTCCTCCATACCTGGATCCTCTAACAGGATTCCTTCATACCTGGATCCTCTAACAGGATTCCTTCATACCTGGATCCTCTAACAGGATTCCTTCATACCTGTGTCCTCTAACAGGATTCCTTCATACCTGAGTCCTCTAACAGGATTTTTCATACCTGAGTCCTCTAACAGGATTTTTCATACCTGAGTCCTCTAACAGGATTTTTCATACCTGAGTCAGTGGGGGTTATTTTATAAAGGTCTGTAGTGTATTAACTGAGTCACATTCTGCTGGCGCTGTGGCCCAGAGGTTAAGGACACATTATCAGCTAGTTAGAGGCATAGGAGGGTGCTAAAGGCTGATGGTGACATTTTACGGGTGGGCTGATGTGTGTGTGTGGTTGAAGTACGAAAAACAGTATGAACATGTCTGCACTAACTAACTGTAAGTCGCTCTGGATAAGAGCGTCTGATAAATGACTAAAAATGTCAAATGTAAATGAAGTCAGAAGGACTTTGAGAGTTAGGTGTTATCCAGACTACCACCCAATGACTACCCCAGTCTGGCTCCAAATCAATAGTTAATCCCAGTTCAAAAGGTAACACACACACACGCACGCGCGCACACACACACACACACACACACACACACACACACACACACACACACACACACACACACACACACACAAACACACCCTTCCCCTCCATCACACACATCAAACCTGTAGAAAGGGGTGTGTTACTGGGAAATTGTTAGCATGTGTTGTGTGGCGTGGCGCGTGTTTGTGTGTGTGTGTGTGTGTGCATGTGTGTCTAGTGTGTGTTTGTGTGTGTGCATGTGTCGTGTGTGTGTGTGTGTGTGTGTGTGTGTGTGTGTGACCTGCCGTATCTATTCATACAACTGACTCCAGGAATGACACAGCAATGTCCAGCAGACAGACAGACGGTGCATCTCATAAGCACTCCTTTGGATCAGGGCCCGTTGCACTGCATAGGGAATAGGGTGCCATTTGGGAGGCGATCAGAGAGCTACATCAACCATCGACTCCTCTGTCCCAGGGCTCTCATTAGGCTAAGTGATATGACAGTCTGGAGAATGGGAGCCAAGTATGCATCCCAAATGGCACCCTATACCCTACACACTGCACTACTTTTTACCAGGGCCCATAGGCTGTCAATTGGACCAAAACCAAAGTCCTAACCCAGCGGTGTTAAGGAGGTTGAGAGAGCATGAAGCAGGCTCACAGTCATTTCAATAATAGTTCTGTGATTGCTTGACATTTATTTCACCTGATTCCTCCTGTTTAAACGTTGCCTAAGGCCCACACACAAATATAACCTATATTTAGATAGAATAGAGAAACAGACTCAGCAAAACAGATGGTATTTTAACGTAATGTCTTGGGTTGTGATTATTATAACGACGTTCAGAACACAGTAGGCAACAGGTATGCTATAGCAATGATACTGTAGGTCTGTTTGAGCTCACGGTTATCATCACACTTTACTTAGGTGTGTATTTGGCTTTTCAAAAGCCAGCTGGAATAGTTCTTACTATTCTGTTCCATATTTTTAGATGGTCCAGCTGTACATCATGTCAGCCCTTCATCAGATCAAACCTATTTCCTAGCGTTAGCACAGAGATAAGGCTGTCAGATCATCACACATTCTTTCTTTCAATTGTAATGTAATCACAAAGAAAGAAAGAAAGAAAGAAAGAAAGAAAGAAAGAAAGAAAGAAAGAAAGAAAGAAAGAAAGAAAGAAAGAAAGAAAGAAAGAAAGAAAGAAAGAAAGAAAGAAAGAAAGAAAGAAAGAAAGAAAGAAAGACAAATCCTAAAGCAAAGAAAATCACTTGGTCTCATACTTGGCAGCAAACTTTTAGGTTGCCAGGCAACTCGGGCCACATAAACAACCAAATAAGGGCGAGCTGTTTTTATCTTCCTCCTCTCCTTCCTGTTGCACATATCTACATGCATGTCTCTCTCTTTTATACATATCTACATGCATGTCTCTCTCTTTTATACATATCTACATGCATGTCTCTCTCTTTTATACATATCTACATGCATGTCTCTCTCTTTTATACATATCTACATGCATGTCTCTCTCTTTTATACATGTCTACATACATGTCTCTCTCTTTTATACATATCTACATGCATGTCTCTCTCTTTTATACATGTCTACATACATGTATCTCTCTTTTATTTCTCTCTCTTTCTCCCTCTTTTATCTCTCTCTCCCTCTCTCTCTCTCTCTCTCTCTCTCTGACTCTCTCTGACTCTCTCTCGCTCTTTCTCTTTGACTCTCTCTCTCTCTGTCTCGCTCTCTTTCTCTCTCTGACTCTCTCTCTTTCGCTCTCTATCTCTCTGACTCTCTCTTTCTCTCTCTCTCTCTCTCTCTCTGACTCTCTCTCTCTCTTCTCTGACTCTCTCTTTCTCTCTCTCAGTTAATGAGCATTATGCACTTGTTAGGAGAGGGGAGGCCTGGTGTCGGGCAAAAGGTTCAACTCTCTGAAACACACACAGACACAGACACACATCCACCTTCTTGTAGAAGACATTGCTTCTCACCTCTGGGCCGAGCCTTGTTAGCCTAGCCGCCTGTGCCTGCTGCCTAGCAACCGCCTCCGAACCAGCTTGTCCCTCCCCCTCTCTCTCTCTCTCTCTCTTTTTCTCTTTCTCTCTTTGTCTCTCTCTCTGTTTGTCAATCTCCTCTTTCCTCTCATTATTTTCCCTCTCTCCCCATGTTCTGTACCTCCAATGTCTCTCTCTCCACATCTCTCCATCTTCTTCTTTTTCCCATCTTCCTCATGTATTGGGTCCTCTCAGATGGAGATTGTACTTGCTATCTTCCCCACACTCTTAGAAAAAAGGGTTCTTCGCCTATAGGAGAACCCTTTGAAGAACCCTTTTTGGTTCCAGGCAGAACTATTTTACACAGAGGGTTCTACATGGAACTCAAAAATGGTTCTGCCTGGAACCAAAAATAGTTCTTCAAAGGGTTCTCCTATGGGGACAGCCGAAGAACCCTTTTAGGTTCCAGATAGCACCTTTACTTCTAAGAGTGCAGGTATTGGGTCCGCTCAGATGGAGATTGTACTTGCTATCTTGTTGATGATATATAGTGCAGTCCAGCAAACTCCCTTTAAAGAGCTGTATCCTGTGTACCATATTGGTCTAAATGTTAAATGTGAAAGTATACCTTATCAAAATGTATCTGAAACGTCCTATCCTCCCTTAAGCCTAGTTTGGTTATGATTTCTAAGACCACTCTCTCCGGACCACCCTCCCTCCCTTTCCATCCTAGCTGACCCCTGACTTGCCTGCCTTACAGCCTGGGCCCACATCTCTAATTCCATCTCTCTCTCCTGGTACCTCTCCTCTCCTCCTCCCCACTTTGCTCTCCTCTCCTCTCCTCATCCCCTCCTCTCCTCTCCTCATCTCCTCATCTCTTTTGCTTGGACCTGGCAAGACGCCAGCCGCTATCACTGTGCGATCTGATTCACTTAAGTGCCTTTCATAGATCATGACTGACAGGGCCAACCGGCTTCTACAAGTCCTTTAGGGGCCTCTACTCTCCGCAGTCTAACACACACACATACACACACACACACACATACACAGCCACACAGCCACACACACACACACACACACACACACACACACACACACACACACACACACACACACACACACACACACACACACACACACACACACACACACACACACACACACACACACACACACACACACACACACACACACACACACACACACTGTCCCCCAGTCTGATGAGACCTTCAGTAAATAAATGTAATAGAGCTGATCTGTTTAGCTGCTGGTGGTTTGTGTTTTCTCTCCTAAGAGAAGTATAACTATATCTAGCTACAGGATAGATTCTGACCTATTTAACTATATCTAGCTACAGGATAGATTCTGACCTATTTAACTATATCTAGCTACAGGATAGATTCTGACCTATTTAACTATATCTAGCTACAGGATAGATTCTGACCTATTTAATTATATCTAGCTACAGGATAGATTCTGACCTATTTAACTATATCTAGCTACAGGATAGATACTGACCTATTTAACTATATCTAGCTACAGGATAGATTCTGACCTATCTAACTATATCTAGCTACAGGATAGATTCTGACCTATTTAACTATATCTAGCTACAGGATAGATTCTGACCTACTTAACTATATCTAGCTACAGGATAGATTCTGACCTATTTAACTATATCTAGCTACAGGATAGATTCTGACCTATTTAACTATATCTAGCTACAGGATAGATTCTGACCTATCTAACTATATCTAGCTACAGGATAGATTCTGACCTATCTAACAAATCTTTGTGTTACATGTGGCTGGAAGATATCTTTGTGTTACATGTGGCTGGAAGATATATTTGTGTTGCATGTGGCTGTAAGATATATTTGTGTTGCATGTGGCTGGAAGATATATTTGTGTTGCATGTGGCTGGAAGATATATTTGTGTTACATGTGGCTGGAAGATATATTTGTGTTGCATGTGGCTGGAAGATATATTGGTGTTGCATGTGGCTGGAAGATATATTTGTGTTGATTGAATCATAAAAAATATTTTTCTCATTTATTTCGTTCATAATCTAAATCCTGTACTTGAGTGGCTTGTCAGTTCGTCTGTCATAAACAATATTATAGTGTATTGAAGCCTCCCGTAACTTGTCAGTTGGTCTGTCATTTAAAATATATTATAGTGTATTTAACCCTCATGTAGCTTGTCAGTTGGTCTGTCATATATAATATATCATACTGTATTTAACCCTCATGTAGCTTGTCAGTTGAGCTCACACAGAGAGAGAGAGAGATTAGGGAAGGGAGGAAGAGGAGGAGAGAGGGAGATTAGGGAAGGGAGGAAGAGGAGGATAGAGGGAGATTAGGGAAGGGAGGAAGAGGAGGAGTGTCAGGATTAGTGTTTAGAGATGCCTCTTGGCATCTCTATTGTGGCCTGTGTAAGCGATCCCCAGTTAGAGGCAGCTGCGCTGCGATGTCTCTAACTGGGGATCCTATTTAAGGGTTTTTCCTAATCACTGGCACTTGGGTTATTGTTTGTGTGTGTGTGAACCTACGTTGTGGTTGCTGTATTGTTCTTTTTTTGTTGTTTTTTGGCTTAATAAAAGTTATATTAACAGTCTACCACTCTGCACTTTGGGTCCTGTCTCAGAACTGTGACAGGGAGAGAGGGAGAGGGAGAAGGAAAGAGAGATTGGGAGGGAGAGATACAGGGGAATGGAGGGAGAGATACAGGGGAATGGAGGAAGAGATACAGGGGAATGGAGAGAGAGATACAGGAGAATGGAGGGAGAGATACAGGAGAATGGAGGGAAAGTGGAAAGTATGGAAGAGAGAATGACTAGGCTATAGAGATATAAAAGATATGAAAGCATTGCTCTCTCGCCAGGCATTGTAGTTACTTGTCAGTTATCAGGGTTTTCTATTGGGGCTCCTCTTATGGCGAAATGAGCTTAGAGAGAGAAGAGAGAGAGAGAGAGAGAGAGAGAGAGAGAGAAAGAGAGAGAGAGAGAGAGAGAGAGAGAGAGAGAGAGAGAGAGAGAGAGAGAGAGACAATCCAGCGACACAAGCAGCGTTCATCACTAATGAAATTGTAATTGGTTCTTAAGAGAGCCTACAATTGATATGTAATGCTCTTCTTTAGCCACACACACATACACTCTGTAATGTTCCTGGGACACGCTGGGGGATGTTCAGTCTTTTCTGCCCAGGGCACAATTGGCTCTGTTATGGTTGGGCAAAGGGAAGACTGACCTAGTCAGTTGCACAACTGAATGCATTCAACCGAAATATGTCTTCTGCATTGAACCCAACCCCTCTGAGTCAGAGAGGTGTGGTGGGCTGCCTTAACCATCGGCGCCCTGGAGAGCAGTTGTTGGGGGTTAACGGCCTTGCTCAAGGGCAGAACCTTGCTGGCTCGGGGAATAGAACCAGCAACCTTTCGGTTAGTCGCCCAAGGCTCATAACCGCTAGGCTACCTGCCACAGTATTTTTTATTATTGAACCTTTATTTAACAAGGCAAGTCAGTTAAGAACAAATTATTTTTTACAATGTCGGCCTACCTACAGGGTAAGCCATAGTAGTACGGCACCCCTGGAGCAAATTAGGGTTAAGTGCCTTGCTCAAGGACACCGACAGGTTTTTCACCTTGTTGGCTCGGGTATTCAAACCAGCGACCTTTCAGTTACTGGCCCAGTGCTCTAATCACTATGCTGCCTGCCGCCAGTAGTGAAGTAGTGTGCGTGTGTGTGTATTGTATGTGTTTGTGTGTGTGATGTGATTAAAGGGGTATTGAGTTGTTTTGCAAGGCTGCTGTCTGGGCCCTGGTCAAAAGTAGATGGATTGCCATCAGACAGACCGGTTGCTTACAGACCTAAACATCCTTCGTCTTCCACTCTAGTATCTGTTCTACAGCTGGTCTCATTAGACACACACATACACACACACATACACAAACATACACACACACATACACACACATACACACACCAACGGCTTCAAACTGCAAATCTGATGCTATAACTTCCATTTAAGCCGTCGGACAAATGAAGGGCTGTAGACTAATACAGTATATGAGGGTGTGTAAGAGATGGCAAAGAGCCCATCTCTTGTTATGTCTGTCTGTTGGTTTAATGACTGCTGGGTCTAGAGTGGATTGTTGTCTGTTGTTTTAATGACTGTAGAGTGGATAGCTGTCTGTTGGTTTAATGACTGTAGAGTGGATAGCTGTCTGTTGTTTTAATGACTGTAGAGTGGATAGCTGTCTGTTGGTTTAATGACTGCAGAGTGGATAGCTGTCTGTTGATTTAATGACAGCTGTGTCTAGGGTGGATAGCTGTCTGTTGTTTTAATGACTGTAGAGTGGATAGCTGTCTGTTGGTTTAATGACAGCTGTGTCTAGGGTGGATAGCTGTCTTGTTTTAATGACTGTAGAGTGGATAGCTGTCTGTTGGTTTAATGACTGCAGAGTGGATAGCTGTCTGTTGGTTTAATGACAGCTGTGTCTAGGGTGGATAGCTGTCTGTTGTTTTAATGACTGTAGAGTGGATCGCTGTCTGTTGGTTTAATGACTGCAGAGTGGATAGCTGTCTGTTGGTTTAATGACAGCTGTGTCTAGGGTGGATAGCTGTCTTGTTTTAATGACTGTAGAGTGGATAGCTGTCTGTTGGTTTAATGACTGCAGAGTGGATAGCTGTCTGTTGGTTTAATGACAGCTGTGTCTAGGGTGGATAGCTGTCTGTTGTTTTAATGACTGTAGAGTGGATCGCTGTCTGTTGGTTTAATGACTGCAGAGTGGATCGCTGTCTGTTGGTTTAATGACAGCTGTGTCTAGAGGGGATAGCTGTCTGTTGGTTTAATGACAGCTGTGTCTAGGGTGGATAGCTGTCTGTTGGTTTAATGACTGCAGAGTGGATAGCTGTCTGTTGGTTTAATGACAGCTGTGTCTAGGGTGGATAGCTGTCTGTTGGTTTAATGACAGCTGTGTCTAGGGTGGATAGCTGTCTGTTGGTTTAATGACTGCAGAGTGGATAGCTGTCTGTTGGTTTAATGACAGCTGTGTCTAGGGTGGATAGCTGTCTGTTGGTTTAATGACTGCTGGGTCTAGAGGGGATAGCTGTCTGTTGGTTTAATGACTGCTGGGTCTAGAGGGGATAGCTGTCTGTTGGTTTAATGACAGCTGGGTCTAGAGGGGATAGCTGTCTGTTGGTTTAATGACTGCTGGGTCTAGAGGGGATAGCTGTCTGTTGGTTTAATGACTGCTGGGTCTAGAGGGGATAGCTGTCTGTTGGTTTAATGACTGCTGGGTCTAGAGGGGATAGCTGTCTGTTGGTTTAATGACTGTAGAGTGGATCGCTGTCTGTTGGTTTAATGACTGCAGAGTGGATCGCTGTCTGTTGGTTTAATGACAGCTGTGTCTAGAGGGGATATCTGTCTGTTGGTTTAATGACAGCTGTGTCTAGGGTGGATAGCTGTCTGTTGGTTTAATGACTGCAGAGTGGATAGCTGTCTGTTGGTTTAATGACAGCTGTGTCTAGGGTGGATAGCTGTCTGTTGGTTTAATGACTGCTGGGTCTAGAGGGGATAGCTGTCTGTTGGTTTAATGACTGCTGGGTCTAGAGGGGATAGCTGTCTGTTGGTTTAATGACAGCTGGGTCTAGAGGGGATAGCTGTCTGTTGGTTTAATGACTGCTGGGTCTAGAGGGGATAGCTGTCTGTTGGTTTAATGACTGCTGGGTCTAGAGGGGATAGCTGTCTGTTGGTTTAATGACTGCTGGGTCTAGAGGGGATAGCTGTCTGTTGGTTTAATGACTGTAGAGTGGATCGCTGTCTGTTGGTTTAATGACTGCAGAGTGGATCGCTGTCTGTTGGTTTAATGACAGCTGTGTCTAGAGGGGATATCTGTCTGTTGGTTTAATGACAGCTGTGTCTAGGGTGGATAGCTGTCTGTTGGTTTAATGACTGCAGAGTGGATAGCTGTCTGTTGGTTTAATGACAGCTGTGTCTAGGGTGGATAGCTGTCTGTTGGTTTAATGACTGCTGGGTCTAGAGGGGATAGCTGTCTGTTGGTTTAATGACTGCTGGGTCTAGAGGGGATAGCTGTCTGTTGGTTTAATGACAGCTGGGTCTAGGGTGGATAGCTGTCTGTTGGTTTAATGACTGCTGGGTCTAGAGTGGATCGCTGTCTGTTGGTTTAATGACTGCTGGGTCTAGGGTGGATAGCTGTCTGTTGGTTTAATGACTGCTGGGTCTAGAGGGGATAGCTGTCTGTTGGTTTAATGACTGCTGGGTCTAGGGTGGATAGCTGTCTGTTGGTTTAATGACTGCTGGGTCTAGAGGGGATAGCTGTCTGTTGGTTTAATGACTGTAGAGTGGATCGCTGTCTGTTGGTTTAATGACTGCAGAGTGGATCGCTGTCTGTTGGTTTAATGACAGCTGTGTCTAGAGGGGATAGCTGTCTGTTGGTTTAATGACAGCTGTGTCTAGGGTGGATAGCTGTCTGTTGGTTTAATGACTGCAGAGTGGATAGCTGTCTGTTGGTTTAATGACAGCTGTGTCTAGGGTGGATAGCTGTCTGTTGGTTTAATGACAGCTGTGTCTAGGGTGGATAGCTGTCTGTTGGTTTAATGACTGCAGAGTGGATAGCTGTCTGTTGGTTTAATGACAGCTGTGTCTAGGGTGGATAGCTGTCTGTTGGTTTAATGACAGCTGGGTCTAGAGGGGATAGCTGTCTGTTGGTTTAATGACTGCTGGGTCTAGAGGGGATAGCTGTCTGTTGGTTTAATGACTACTGGGTCTAGAGGGGATAGCTGTCTGTTGGTTTAATGACAGCTGGGTCTAGGGTGGATAGCTGTCTGTATCTTAGGCACAATCCACTGAAACAGAGAGAAATGAGAGATGTGAAGAGATGGGAGGGGGGGAGAGAAATTAATCTGGAGAACATGATTGATTGGTGCTGCAGCCAGATCAGCTGAGAGAAGGGGCTGACTTCCAGAGAGATTTCTCACCCTCTCTCCGCTCCCTCTCCCTATCTCCTTCTCACCCTCTCTCCTTCTCTCCTTCCCCCACACACACTATCTCTCAAACTCTCCGTCACACAAACACACATGTACACCCGCACACTCTGTCCTCTGTCCTCTCTCTCTCTCTCTCTCCTGATCTCCATCTCTGGCTAGATGAGGAGGAAATGAAGTCAAATTCAATTAGCTGCTCAGTAATATCCTCAGATCACTGTGATGTAGGCCTTCTGTCACGACTTCTGTAGGGTGATTGAAACCTCTCTCACCATTCCTCTATCTCTCTAACTCCCTCAATATCCACCTCTCTCTCTTCCTTCATCTCCCTCTTTCTCCATCTCTCTCTCTCTCTCTCTCTCTCTCTCAACTCAATTCAGTTTAAGGGTTTTATTGACATGGGAAACATATGTTAACATTGTCAAAGTAAGTGAAATAGATAATAAACAAAAGTGAAATAAACAATAAAAATGAACAGTAAACTTTACACTCACAGAAGTTCCAAAAGAGTAAAGTATATGCAGTATATGTATATACAGCGGGTGAAATAAGTATTGAACACGTCACCATTTTTCTCAGTAAATATATTTCCAAAGGTGCTATTGACATGAAAGTTTCACCAGATGTTGGTAACAACCCAAGTAATCCATACATACAAAGAAACCAAAACAAATAAGTTCAGAAATTAAGTTATGTGTAATAATGTGAAATGACACAGGGAAAAAGTATTGAACACATGAAGAAAGGGAGGTGCAAAAAGGCATGGAAAGCCAAGACAACAGCTGAAAACTATCAGTAATTAAAAAGCAATCCAGCCCCCTGTCAGTGCAAATTATTATCAGCTGGTTCAGTCCCAACTGGTGGCCTACAAAAAGGTCTCATTGCCAAGGTCACACATCTTGCTGCTGTGATGGAACACTGTGGTATTTCACCCTATAGACATGCGAGTTTATCAAATTTGAAATATGTGTCTCTAATATGGTCATACATTTGGCAGGAGGTTAGGAAGTGCAGCTCAGTTTCCACCTCCTTTTGTTGGCAGTGCACATAGCCTGTCTTCTCTTGAGAGCCAGGTCTGCCTACTGTGGCCTTTCTCAATAGCAAGGCTATGCTCACTGAGTCTGTACATAGTTAAAGCTTTCCTTAAGTTTGGGTCAGGTACAGTGGTCAGGTGTTCTGCCACTGTGTACTCTCTGTTTAGGGTCAAATAGCATTCTAGTTTGCTCAGTTTTTTTGTTAATTCTTTCCAATGTGTCAAGTAATTCTCTTTTATTCATGATTTGGTTGTGTCTAATTGTGTTGTTATCCTGGGGCTCTGTGGGGTCTGTTTGTGTTTGTGAACAAAGCCCCAGGACCAGCTTACTTAGGGGACTCTTCTCCAGGTTCATCTCTCTGTAAGTGATGGCTTTGTTATGGAAGGTTTGGGAATCGCTTCCTTTTAGGTGGTTGTAGAATTTAACGGCTCTTGTCTGGATTTTGATAATTAGCGGGTATCGGCCTAATTCTGCTCTCCGTGCATTATTTGGTGTTTTACGTTGTACACTGAAGATTTTTTTTTTAATATATATTAATTTTTTATTTTTTATTTTTTATTTGTGTGAATTCTTGGTTGGTGAGCGGAACCCAGACCTCACAACCAGAAAGGGCAATGGGTTCTATAACTGATTCAAGTATTTTTAACCAGATCCTAATTGGTATGTTGAATTTATGTTCCTTTTGATGGCATAGAAGCCCTTCTTGCCTTGTCTCTCAGATCATTCACAGCTTTGTGGAAGTTACCTGTGGCGCTGAGGTATGTATAGTTTTTTGTGTGCTCTAGGGCAACGGTGTATAGATGGAATTTGTATTTGTGGTCCTGGCAACTGGACCTTTTTTGGAACACTATTATTTTGCTCTTACTGAGATTTACTGTCAGAGCCCAGGTCTGGCAGAATCTGTGCAGTAGATCTAGGTGCTGCTGTAGGACCTCCTTGGTTGGTGACAGAAGCACCAGATCATCAGCAAACAGTAGACATTTGACTTCAGATTCTAGTAGGGTAAGGCCGGGTGCTGCAGACTGTTCTAGTGCCCTCGCCAATTCGTTGATATATATGTTGAAGAGGGTGGGGCTTAAGCTGCGTCCCTGTCTCACCCCTCAGCACTGTGGAAAGAAATGTGTGTTTTTTGCCAATTTTAACCACACACTTGTTGTTTGTGTACATGGATTTTATAATGTTGTATGTTTTTCCCCCAACACCACTTACCATCAATTTGTATAGCAGACCCTCATGCCAAATTGAGTCAAATTATTTTTTGAAATCAACAAAGCATGAGAAGACTTTGCCTTTGTTTTGGTTTGTTTTGTTTGTTAATTAGGGTGTGCAGGGTGAATACGTTGTCTGTCGTACGGTAATTTTGTAAAAAGCCAATTTGACATTTGCTCAGTACATTGTTTTCACTGAGGAAAGGTTGCTGTTGGTGCATATCCCATGGTAGTTATTGGTGTCAAATTGTTATTGGAGCTAAGGATGATGTTAAAGAGTTTAAGTATAGCCAATTGGATTTAGTTGTCTGTATATATTATCATTTCATTGAGGATACCATCAACACCACAGGTCTTTTTTGGGTTGGAGTGTTTTTATTTTGTCCTGCAGTTCATTCAATGTAATTTGAGAATCAAGTGGGTTCTGGTAGTCTTTAATAGTTGATTCTTAGATTTGTATTTGATCATATACAGTGGGGAGAACAAGTATTTGATACACTGCCGATTTTGCAGGCTTTCCTATTTTCAAAGCATGTAGAGGTCTGTAATTTTTATCATAGGTACACTTCAACTGTGAGAGACGGAATCTAAAACAAAAATCCAGAAAATCACATTGTATGATTTTTAAATAATTAATTTGCATTTTATTGCATGACATAAGTATTTGATCACCTACCAACCAGTAAGAATTCCGGCTCTCACAGACCTGTTAGTTTTTCTTTAAGAAGCCCTCCTGTTCTCCACTCATTACCTGTATTAACTGTACCTGTTTGAACTCGTTAACTGTATAAAAGACACCTGTCCACACACTCAATCAAACAGACTCCAACCTCTCCACAATGGCCAAGACCAGAGAGCTGTGTAAGGACATCAGGGATAAAATTGTAGACCTGCACAAGGCTGGGATGGGCTACAGGACAATAGGCAAGCAGCTTGGTGAGAAGGCAACAACTGTTGGAGCAATTATTAGAAAATGGAAGAAGTTCAAGATGAAGGTCAATCTCCCTCGGTCTGGGGCACCATGCAAGATCTCACCTCGTGGGGCATCAATGATCATGAGGAAGGTGAGGGATCAGCCCAGAACTACACGGCAGGACCTGGTCAATGACCTGAAGAGAGCTGGGACCACAGTCTCAAAGAAAACCATTAGTAACACACTACGCCGTCATGGATTAAAATCCTGCAGCGCACGCAAGGTCCCCTGCTCAAGCCAGCGCATGTCCAGGCCCGTCTGAAGTTTGCCAATGACCATCTGGATGATCCAGAGGAGGAATGGGAGAAGGTCATGTGGTCTGATGAGACAAAAATAGAGCTTTTTGGTCTAAACTCCACTCGCCGTGTTTGGAGGAAGAAGAAGGATGAGTACAACCCCAAGAACACCATCCCAACCGTGAAGCATGGAGGTGGAAACATCATTCTTTGGGGATGCTTTTCTGCAAAGGGGACAGGACGACTGCACCGTACTGAGGGGAGGATGGATGGGGCCATGTATCGCGAGATCTTGGCCAACAACCTCCTTCCCTCAGTAAGAGCATTGAAGATGGGTCGTGGCTGGGTCTTCCAGCATGACAACGACCCGAAATACACAGCCAGGGCAACTAAGGAGTGGCTCCGTAAGAAGCATCTCAAGGTCCTGGAGTGGCCTAGCCAGTCTCCAGAACTGAACCCAATAGAAAATCTTTGAAGGGAGCTGAAAGTCCGTATTGCCCAGCGACAGCCCCGAAACCTGAAGGATCTGGAGAAGGTCTGTATGGAGGAGTGGGCCAAAATCCCTGCTGCAGTGTGTGCAAACCTGGTCAAGAACTACAGGAAACATATGATCTCTGTAATTGCAAACAAATGTTTCTGTACCAAATATTAAGTTCTGCTTTTCTGATGTATCAAATACTTATGTCATGCAATAAAATGCAAATTAATTACTTAAAAATCATACAATGTGATTTTCTGGATACTTGTTCTCCCCACTCTATATATTTTTGCTGTTTGTTCTTTGTTATAGAGCCAAAAAGATGGAGAAGTGGTTTACCCATACATCTCCGTTTTGGATAGATAGCTCTTCGTGTTGTTGTTTGTTTAGTGTTTTCCAATTTTCCCAGAAGTGGTTAGAGTCTATGGATTCTTCAGTTACATTGAGCTGATTTCTGACGTGCTGTTTCTTCTTTTTCCGTAGTGTATTTCTGTATTGTTTTAGTGATTCACCATAGTGAAGGTGTATTTCTGTATTGTTTTAGTGATTCACCATAGTGAAGGTGTATTTCTGTATTGTTTTAGTGATTCACCATAGTGAAGGTGTGTTTCTGTATTGTTTTAGTGATTCACCATAGTGAAGGTGTATTTCTGTATTGTTTTAGTGATTCACCATAGTGAAGGTGTGTTTCTGTATTGTTTTAGTGATTCACCATAGTGAAGGTGTATTTCTGTATTGTTTTAGTGATTCACCATAGTGAAGGCGTAGACTTTCTGGGTCTCTATGTTTTTGGTTGGATAGGTTTCTCAATTTCTTTCTTAGGTTTTTGCATTCTTCATCAAACCATTTGTCATTGTTGTTCATTTTCTTCACTTATCTGTTTGACTTTTTTTTTTCTTGTATATATTTCCCGTCTGAGTCCATAAGGAGTACAATCTGTGTATGTCCTCAGTGGGTGTGAGGGGGTTGTCAGGAGGGCTATCATGGTGGCTGACAGGGGGGGTGCTCAGAGGTTGTGAGATCCCCTGGGCTTGGGGTTCTTCATTTGTCTGTCTCGCTGTGATGTCGATGCTATGGTCAGGGGTGGACTGTTCTGCTGTGGCTTCTCTGCGAGGGTGGCCAGCTCTCTAACGGGTTGTTCCCCCTCACCCTCTCCCTTAGCAGTCTGATCCTCTCCTCAAGTGCTTGTTCTTCTCCTGCTCCTGCTCTTTCTCCTGTTGATGTTTTCTCACTACAGTCCAGAGTGCAGATATGTCTCTCTCCACCTCCAGCTCTCCAGGTCTAGTTAAGGGGGTGTTGTTGTGCTGGACTGTTGTCTGGGTATGTGATGACTGGAATGTAATCACCTGCTGTTCAAGCTCCACCTGACTTACCTCTAGCCGGGTGAATTTATCCTTTATTTCAATGTGGGAGGGTGACTTTCCGCTTTTGGTTGCTCGTTCGTTGGAGTTATAAAATGAAGAAGTCTGGCCTGACCCACTCGGGGTGAGGGTATCTTTCTCAAGGGAGAGCTTCTCCTGCTGAGCTAATTCTTTGAAAGCTGAAACTGTTTGGGGTTGCCCTGTACCAATACTGTTCCAGACTTATAGAGATTTATATTAACTGACTCAGTGTCCTCGTTGTCTAATATCACCCATCGGTAACACCCATGCCAGGGGATGGTTTGTGTGGAAGATAAGTTTGCTTATGTTCCCACTTTTATAACAGTCAGCAAAAAGTGTCTCTTGATTTTCCATAAGGAGCTTCATTTTGTACTCTTTTCGTGTCCTATCATTCTTTGCATACAGAGGGTTCTGTATTTGAATTACCTCTGAATAGTGGGAGGGTGCTTCTAAGGATTCTCCCTTTGGTTGTGGGAGACAACCAACTCTCCTGCCATTGTTGGGCTCAGGGGCCTTGACACCTCTCCTTTCACGTCAGTGCTAATTGAAGTTGTATCTCTTTGTCCTAGCAAGCTTGGTAGCCTTAGCATTCAGTCCTTATAAAGTAAAATATATCATTGTGATGTATTTTTCTCTCTCTCTCTCTCTCTCTCTCACTCCCTCCGCCATCCTCCCATCCTGTCATTACATCACCAGGCAGCCCACATAGATTTAACACCTCACGATCATATACAAACACCTATTCTCTCATTCTTAATGTATGTAGGTGATAGTGAATGGGAGCAGCCTCCTCTTAGTTGTTAATGTACTGTAGGTGATAGTGAATGGGAGCAGCCTCCTCTTAGTTCTTAATGTATTGTAGGTGATAGTGAATGGGAGCAGCCTCCTCTTAGTTCTTAATGCATTGTAGGTGATAGTGAATGGGAGCAGCCTCCTCTTAGTTCTTAATGTATTGTAGGTGATAGTGAATGGGAGCAGCCTCCTCTTAGTTCTTAATGTACTATAGGTGATAGTGAATGGGAGCAGCCTCCTCTTAGTTCTTAATGTACTATAGGTGATAGTGAATGGGAGCAGCCTCCTCTTAGTTCTTAATGTACTGTAGGTGATAGTGAATGGGAGCAGCCTCCTCTTAGTTCTTAATGTACTGTAGGTGATAGTGAATGGGAGCAGCCTTCTTCCCTACAGTATATCTGGTGACTCTGTACCGGTTGTGAAGCTGCTTTCTCTGTCTGTGTCTGTACTGTGGGTGTGTGTACAGTTGAGTCGCAGAGACTCATACACACTCAGACACACATACTCAGACACACACACTACGACACAGGCACAGTCTCCTACACTCTGTTTACCATGTTTGGACTGCTCCCTCTTAACTTTGTAGACTGGGGTAAGAGAGAGAGGGAGGGGGGGGGGGGGTTGAAGGGAGGTAGTTAGAGAAAGAGAGAAACCAAAGGGCACATCAACTTCAAGACTGACATGTAAGCAGGGGAGGAGGTAGAAAACCACGGCTGCATTAGAAATAAAATGTTCGCCCCTGAGAATGAAGTTTAAACTATGAAGGCTCTCTCCTCCTCCTCCTCCTCCTCCTCCTCCTCCTCCTCCTCCTCCTCCTCCTCCTCCTCCTCCTCCTCTCTTCCTCATCATTGATCTCTTTGTCTTCTCTTGGCTGCATGCTCAGTTGGACATTTTTGTGTCTGTGCATGCATGCTTATGTTTGCGTGTGTGAATACGTGTGTGTTTGGGGCTAATGTTTTTGGTCGAAATGGAAGAGTGCTCAAAGACTAACTGGCTGTCCCACAAAGGTGAGAGAGATCAGAGAGATCAGGGAGATCAGGGAGATCAGAGAGATCAGAGAGATCAGGGAGATCGGAGAGATCGGGGAGATCGGGGAGGTCAGAGAGATCAGAGAGATCAGAGAGATCAGGGAGAGAGGATTCTTTCTGTGTGTTTACCGTGAGAGAAAGATATTTTTATTTTTATTTTGTAATGTTTGCTATCTACTTCACTTGCTTTGGCAATGAGAGAGAGAGCCCTTAAATTGAATTGAATTGAGAGGAGAGGGATAGAAAATGAGGACTGAAACATAGAGACAGACAGGGAGAGAGAGACAGAGAAAGAACAACAGGTCGTATGAGTTAAAGCAGCCTCAGGCCATCCAGTGTCAGAAGTTCTCCTCTGGGAATACGCTGGGACTTTTTTATTTCCCCAACCCAGAGTTAAAATAGCATGTTTATAGATCAGAGTTAAAATAGCATGTTTAAAGATCAGAGTTAAAATAGCATGTTTAAAGATGAGTTAAAATAGCATGTTTTAAGATGAGTTAAAATAGCATGTTTAAAGATCAGAGTTAAAATAGCATGTTTTAAGGTATGGTTGCTATTTCTGAATGGAGGAAGCAAGGGAAAGGTTGCCCCCGAAGCTGTGGGACCCTAGAGGGAGTACAGACCGGGATGAAGGGAGATGGAGAGAGAGGATGTAGAGAGAGGAGAGAGAGAGGGAGATGTAGAGAGAGAAGGGAGAGGAGGGAGAGAGAGGATGTAGAGAGAGGAGAGAGATGTAGAGAGAGGAGGGAGAGAGAGGAGGGAGAGAGAGGATGTAGAGAGAGGAGGGAGAGAGAGGAGGGAGAGAGAGAGGATGTAGAGAGAGGATGTAGAGAGAGGAGGGAGAGAGAGGA
>CM042421.1:3910716-3916422 GCA_023634145.1 Thymallus thymallus
ACTTTTCCGTACTGCGCCTAAGAAAAAATATATTGAAAAAGGTAAAAATCCAAATATCCAACTCTAGTGTACCTGTTTGCTGACACTTGACCTGTCCCTTTGAACTTTCACTTTTACTCTTTGGCATGGCTGTGGCCCTTCATGGTGGTGTTCCAGAACATAGAGAATGAAAGAAACCTCTAGTGGCCAAAAGGCTGTATTAGCATGGGCAGCGCCATTGAGTGCTTCCACCGTTTTAATGTAGTCAACTGGGTGGGACTTCCAACTTCATTGACTGATCCCTCCTGGTGACACTGCTGGAGTCATATCCAACTGGGTCATCAGCAGGGATCAGCCAATCGTGAAGAATAAAATTGACTACTTTAAAATGGTCCCTCATTTGCTCTGCCCATGCTGTCACAGATGCTATAATGGTGCCTCATTTGCTCTGCCCATGCTGTCACAGATGCTATAATGACACAGATACAAATAGTCCTCTATCTCCACATTCCAGAAGCAGGTGAACCAAAGATGATAAATTATGTCTTATGATGCAGAACTCGTCATACTGGCTTGTATTTCTGCCTGTTTGAACGGCCACTAGCTTAGATACACATAAAAACATGAAATGACCACAGGAATCGAAAGGACATCTCTCAGAGATGCACAAAAACGATATAACATCCAAAGAGAGTGAATCTTTCCTTTTAAGGGGTCGCTCTCCCAGAGACACTGAAACACTAGCAGCTGGGTCTGGTCTGGCTCTCCCAGAGACACTGAGACACTAGCAGCTGGGTCTGGTCTGGCTCTCCCAGAGGCACCGAGGCACTAGCAGCTGGGTCTGGTCTGGCTCTCCCAGAGACACTGAGACACTAGCAGCTGGGTCTGGTCTGGCTCTTCCAGAGGCACCGAGGCACTAGCAGCTGGGTCTGGTCTGGCTCTCCCAGAGGCACCGAGGCACTAGCAGCTGGGTCCTGTCTGGCTCTCCCAGAGGCACAGAGGCACTAGCAGCTGGGTCTGTTCTGGCTCTCCCGGAGTCAGCGAGGTACTAGCAGCTGGGTCTGGTCTGGCTCTCCCAGAGGCAGTGAGGCACTAGCAGTTGGGTCTGGTCTGCTTAGTTCATTGACTGTATATGAATCAGAAAAAAATGAAGGAGTGCGATGTCTCTCTTCCTCTTCTGCGTCCTCGGGACCTCAAGAGGGGCACGTTTAGGTTTTTGCCCAACAGAAATAAGGGTTCCAAAAGGGTTCTTCAGCTGTCCCCATAGGAGAACCCTTTGAGGTACCCTTTTCGGTTCCAGATATAACTATTTTGGGTTCTATTTTGGGTTTCCTGGGGAAAGGGTTCTACGTGGAACCCAAGAAGGTTCTATCTGGGACCGAAAAGGGTTCTACCTGGAACCGAAAAGGGTTCCTCAAAGGGTTCTCTTATGGGGACAGCTCAAGAACCCTTTTAGGTTCTACATAGCATATTTTCTTCTAAGAGTGTAGCACTACACAGCTGATTCAAGTATTCAACGAATCATCATGATTAAAATGGATTATTTTAATCAGCTGTGTAGTGTTAGGGATTTCTTTTTTTTTTTTTACCCTTTTGGGTCCCGAGAACCGAGTTTGGGAAACGCTGCTATATGGAGAATATGGAGCTATTTCAAACTCTTTCACCCCTGAATCTCTGTGTTGGCAGTGCTGCAGTAGGGGCTACGTCACTCAGATTTCATGTTAACTTGACGGGGAGTGGAGGGACAGTCCTCTCTGGAAATATCCCTCTCTGTTTAGGAGCCATGGGAACTCTGTAGAGAGACTATCAGAGAGAACAGACACTGTAGAGGACTATCTATCCCTCCCTCCCTCCCTCCCTCTCCTCCCCAGTCCCTATTCTCCCAACAAAAAGTATAAAATTAGAGAGAGAGAAAGAGAAATAGCATGAGAGAGAGAGAGATAGAGAGAGAGGGAGAAAGAGAGAGAGAGAGGGAGAAAGAGAGAGAGAGAGAGAGAGAGAGAGAGAGAGAGAGAGAGAGAGAGAGAGAGAGAGAGAGAGAGAGAGAGAGAGAGAGAGAGAGAATAAAAGATGGTGTCTTGACTGTACTGTAAACCATTCATCACTAAAACCACACTGATTAAACAGATGATCTGATCAGCTGACAGTGTGCAGTGATAGAGAGAGGGGAAGATGAGGAGTGTGTGCAGTGATCAGTTAGACCCATGCTGATCCAGGGAGAGAGGAGTTAGAGCCATGACTAAGTCTACCCATGTCAAACGCCAATCAACCATAGTGTTAATGGTGCAGTAGTAATGGCTGAGCCTGAGATTTGATATTAGTTTTGACTGTTCTGGGCTATGGTACCCCTCTGTGACAGTGGTCTGGTATTAGCTGTGACTGTTTTGGGCTATGGTATCCCTCTGTGACAGGGTCTGGTATTAGCTGTGACTGTTCTGGGCTATGGTATCCCTCTGTGACAGTGGTCTGGTATTAGCTGTGACTGTTTTGGGCTATGGTATCCCTCTGTGACAGTGGTCTGGTATTAGCTGTGACTGTTCTGGGCTATGGTATCCCTCTGTGACAGTGGTCTGGTATTAGCTGTGACTGTTCTGGGCTATGGTACCCCTCTGTGACTGTGGTCTGGTATTAGCTGTGACTGTTTTGGGCTATGGTACCCCTCTGTGACAGTGGTCTGGTATTAGCTGTGACTGTTCTGGGCTATGGTATCCCTCTGTGACAGTGGTCTGGTATTAGCTGTGACTGTTCTGGGCTATGGTATCCCTCTGTGACAGTGGTCTGGTATTAGCTGTGACTGTTTTGGGC
This sequence comes from Thymallus thymallus, assembly GCA_023634145.1. Classification (NCBI taxonomy): domain Eukaryota; kingdom Metazoa; phylum Chordata; class Actinopteri; order Salmoniformes; family Salmonidae; genus Thymallus; species Thymallus thymallus. Next base: position 3,913,501 of record CM042421.1, read on the forward strand.
TATGGTATCCCTCTGTGACAGTGGCCTGGTATTAGCTGTGACTGTTTTGGGCTATGGTATCCCTCTGTGACAGTGGTCTGGTATTAGTTGTGACTGTTTTGGGCTATGGTATCCCTCTGTGACAGTGGTCTGGTATTAGCTGTGACTGTTTTGGGCTATGGTATCCCTCTGTGACAGTGGTCTGGTATTAGCTGTGACTGTTCTGGGCTATGGTATCCCTCTGTGACAGTGGTCTGGTATTAGCTGTGACTGTTCTGGGCTATGGTATCCCTCTGTGACAGGGTCTGGTATTAGCTGTGACTGTTCTGGGCTATGGTACCCCTCTGTGACAGTGGTCTGGTATTAGCTGTGACTGTTTTGGGCTATGGTACCCCTCTGTGACAGTGGTCTGGTATTAGCTGTGATTGTTTTGGGCTATGGTACCCCCTCTGTGACAGTGGTCTGGTATTAGCTGTGATTGTTTTGGGCTATGGTATCCCTCTGTGACAGTGGTCTGGTATTAGCTGTGACTGTTTTGGGCTATGGTACCCCTCTGTGACAGTGGTCTGGTATTAGCTGTGATTGTTTTGGGCTATGGTACCCCTCTGTGACAGTGGTCTGGTATTAGCTGTGATTGTTTTGGGCTATGGTACCCCTCTGTGACAGTGGTCTGGTATTAGCTGTGATTGTTTTGGGCTATGGTACCCCTCTGTGACAGTGGTCTGGTATTAGCTGTGATTGTTTTGGGCTATGGTACCCCTCTGTGACCGTGCAGATGAATACGGTAGCATCTCTACTGACACGCTATTCCCTAATGCATTATATTTGACCACATATATAACACAGAATGGGAATGTTAAAACATCAATAAGGCTAATATAACATGACTGTATGTGAATAAGGTTGTTATAACATGTTAATTAGCCCAGTTGGGGCTTCATGCACCACACTACACCACTATGAAATGTTCATTCACACACACACTCACACACACACATGCATTGATGCAGACACACACACACACACACACACACACAAACACACAGGCATGGACGTCGCCAGGTCATGACAGATACACAGTGCCAAGGGTCGTGGGTGGTGATCGTGTTCCCATAGCACTACACAGGGAGAGAGAGGGAGAGAGAGGGAGAGAGAGGGAGAGAAAGGGGGGAGGGAAAGAAGGATGGTGGGAGAAGAGGGAATTGAAATGAGCGAGTGAGTCAGAGATCCTGGGTGACAGAAGCACACTGATCATGTTGTGCCAGGAACAGCCTAGTCTAGCGATAAAGCTAGTAATGGAGGAGAGAGAGAGAGAGAGAGAGAGAGAGAGAGAGAGAGAGAGAGAGAGAGAGAGAGAGAGAGAGAGAGAGAGAGAGAGAGAGAGGAGAGAGAGAGAGAGAGAGAGCAAAATGAAAAGATGGTGCCTTGACTGTACTGTAAACCATTCATCACTAAAACCACACTGATTAAACAGATGATCTGATCAGCTGACAGTGTAGACAGAGAGAGAGAGAGAGAGAGAGAGTGAAAGAGAGAGAGAATGAGAGTGTAGAGAAAGAGAAAGAGAGAGAGAGAGAGAATGAAAAGAGGCCTACTATAGAGATGTGGGCTCTCCTGTGGGCTCTACTCTCCTGTGGGCTCTACTCTCCTGTGGGCTCTCCTCTCCTGTGGGCTCTCCTCTCCTGTGGGCTCTACTCTCCTGTGGGCTCTACTCTCCTGTGGGCTCTCCTCTCTGTGGGCTCTACTCTCCTGTGGGCTCTACTCTCCTGTGGGCTCTACTCTCCTGTGGGTTCAGCCAGGCTGAAATGCGCAGCTACAATTAGAAAGACTAATTCAGAAATGACAGTGACCAGAAGGCCCAGATTCACTCTGAGTAGAAGAGGTAGACCTGGATCTCAGTAGGACGTGGGTTTACTTAGACAGAGATGGACAGGCACTGACTCTCTGAACATGAGTGATTGTGTGTGAGCGTGCTTCTGTGCCTGTGTACCTGCATTCATGTGTACAGTATATCAGCCTGAAACATCTCAGTGCTTTCAACAATGTTTGTATCATATATCAGAACGTGGATGTAAAGCCTCAGTGATATACACTGTTATTTTCCACCCAGCCTCCTCTCCTGCTCTAACAGGGTCTTGTCCCCCATCCTCCTCCTTTCTTCCTCTTCCTTTCATCCTTCTATCCTCCTTCTCTTCCTCCTCTCCTCCTATACTCCTCTCTCCTTCTACCTCCTCACCCCCGCAACCTGCTCTCACTCCTCTCTCCTCTCTCCTCCTTTCTCCTCCTTTCTCCTCCTTTCTCCTCTCCTCTCCTCTCCTCTCCTCTCCTCTCCTCTCCTCTCCTCTCCTCTCCCTCTCCTCTCCTCTCCTCTCCTCTCCTCTCCTCTCCTCTCCTCTCTCCTCCTTTCTCCTCTCTCCTATATCCTCCTCTCTCCTCTCTCCTCCTCTCTCCTCTCTCCTCTCTCCTCTCTCCTCTCTCCTCTCTCCTCTCTCCTCTCCTCCTCTTCTCTCTCCTCTCTCCTCCAACAGGCTCCTTGTTCCTTCATCCTGTAATTGGTTCCATCATTGATATGTCATTCTGGCCAGACAGACAGTAGACAGGGCAGAGTAGAGCAGAGCAGCCAGTCTCTATGTCTGCTAAGACACTCTCTCTTTACTCTGACACCAGCACCAGACACTCTGTGAGTCATGGAGGGAGAGGGTTGAAAGGGAGAAGGAGAGGTAGAGGGGGACAAGGTGAGGGGGAGATAGATGGAGAGGGGGAGGGGGGGGGGGGGATCAATGGTTCCTGCTGCACTTCAACACTTCCCCTTCGCGTGTGCATGCTTGTTTCTCAGGCAGTTTCCCCCCTCTTCTCTGAGGTCGTATCCAGTGAGTAAATAACCGCTACCAGTTACTACAGCATCCCTGAGATGGAGGAGAGGAGAAGAGAGGAGAGGAGGAG
>CM042421.1:3916662-3934162 GCA_023634145.1 Thymallus thymallus
GATGTTGTTCTTGGGGTTGTACTCATCCTTCTTCTTCCTCCAAACACGGCAAGTGGAGTTTAGACCAAAAAGCTCTATTTTTGTCTCATCAGACCACATGACCTTCTCCCATTCCTCCTCTGGATCATCCAGATGGTCATTGGCAAACTTCAGACGGGCCTGGACATGCGCTGGCTTGAGCAGGGGGACCTTGCGTGCGCTGCAGGATTTTAATCCATGACGGCGTAGTGTGTTACTAATGGTTTTCTTTGAGACTGTGGTCCCAGCTCTCTTCAGGTCATTGACCAGGTCCTGCCGTGTAGTTCTGGGCTGATCCCTCACCTTCCTCATGATCATTGATGCCCCACGAGGTGAGATCTTGCATGGTGCCCCAGACCGAGGGAGATTGACCGTCATCTTGAACTTCTTCCATTTTCTAATAATTGCGCCAACAGTTGTTGCCTTCTCACCAAGCTGCTTGCCTATTGTCCTGTAGCCCATCCCAGCCTTGTGCAGGTCTACAATTTTATCCCTGATGTCCTTACACAGCTTTCTGGTGTTGGCCATTGTGGAGAGGTTGGAGTCTGTTTGATTGAGTGTGTGGACAGGTGTCTTTTATACAGGTAACGAGTTCAAAACAGGTGCAGTTAATACAGGTAATGAGTGGAGAACAGGAGGGCTTCTTAAAGAAAAACTAACAGGTCTGTGAGAGCCGGAATTCTTACTGGTTGGTAGGTGATCAAATACTTATGTCATGCAATAAAATGCAAATTCATTACTTAAAAATCATACAATGTGATTTTCTGGATTTTTGTTTTAGATTCCTTCTCTCACAGTTGAAGTGTACCTATGATAAAAATTACAGACCTCTACATGCTTTGTAAGTAGGAAAACCTGCAAAATCGGCAGTGTATCAAATACTTGTTCTCCCCACTGTACAGATAGATGTATTTATTTACATGATAAATACACATATTTATTTATTTAATTACAACCAGTTTTCTATGATAGGGTTTCCACTGAGGAAGCAAAGCATATGGGACCAAAGCCTGATTTAGCACAGGCAGCGTCGTTGTAAAGACAGGACATGAGCTCTCCAGTACATCTCTATGGCTGCCACCCTGTTCTAGAACAATGGAGGCTCCTTTGTCTCTTCAGAACATTATTTATTTCACTCAGTGTTTACCTGATCTCCTCTACTTCCACACCACTGCTTTGTGTGTGTGTGTGTGTGTGTGTGTGTGTGTGTGTGTGGTGTGTGGTGTGTGGTGTGTGGTGTGTGTGTGTGTGTGTGTGTGTGTGTGTGTGTGTGTGTGTGTGTGTGTGTGTGTGTGTGTGTGTGTGTGTGTGTGTGTGTGTGTGTGTGTGTGTGTGTGTGTGTGTGTGTGTGTGTGTGTGTGTGTGTGTGTGTGTGTGTGTGTGTGTGTGTGTGTGTGTGTGTGTGTGTGTGTGTGTGTGTGTGTGTGTGTGTGTGAGCCTGTACTGTATGTATGGTGATGGGATGTGATGTGAAGGGAATAATATGATTAATGTCTGGTCCTCCATTGTCAAGTCCTCTCATTGTGTAGAGCAGAGCAGGAGTCCCACTGTCCCATTGACACATCCCACCACCAAATCTCTCTCTCTCTCTCTCTCTCTCTCTCTCCCTCTCTCTCTCTCTCCCTCTCTCTCTCTCTCTGTAACAGTTAATAGAGGCCTCAAGTCTCAGAAGGAATAATGGTGAGAGTGGGGAACAACCCATCAGAGAGGGGCAGCCTAGGGAATGAAGGAAAAGCAATACTCTTTTCTCTCTCTTCTCCCTTCTCTCTATCCTTGTCTCTCTTTGGTTCTAAAAAGCTATCTATGCTCACATATGGACTGTTGGGCAAGCCCTGATAGAGAGAGAGAGAGAAAGAGAGAGAAAGAGAGAGAGAGAGAGAGAGACAAGACTGAAAGCACCTAAGACACAGCCCCCGAAGGCTCCACACAGCCACCAAATGGCCCCATCACTGAGTGCAGTTTCCCTGTCCTCCTCCCTAGTGGAACCTGCCTGCCGGTAACTGTGGGCTGCTGGTGCCCAGTGCTTTGTCTTACTGTGTGTTTACTCACGCTATCTCTGTGTGAAAGGCAGAGGAGGAGAGGAGAGGAGGAGAGGAGGAGAGGAGGAGAGGAGAGGAGGAGAGGAGTGAGGCTGATATGGGGAAGGGAGGCGTGTCATGCTAGATTAGCTTTTCATTGCTTTGAGGGATTGTGTGTGTGTGTGTGAATACGTCTCAGTGCTTTGAGGGATTGTGTGTGTGTGTGTGTGAATACGTCTCAGTGCTTTGAGGGATTGTGTGTGTCTGTGTGTGAATACATCTCAGTGCTTTGAGGGATTGTGTGTGTGTGTGTGTGTGAATACGTCTCAGTGCTTTGAGGGATTGTGTGTGTCTGTGTGTGAATACGTCTCAGTGCTTTGAGGGATTGTGTGTGTCTGTGTGTGAATACGTCTCAGTGCTTTGAGGGATTGTGTGTGTGTGTGAATACGTCTCAGTGCTTTGAGGGATTGTGTGTGTGTGTGAATACGTCTCAGTGCTTTGAGGGATTGTGTGTGTGAATACGTCTCAGTGCTTTGAGGGATTGTGTGTGTGTGAATACGTCTCAGTGCTTTGAGGGATTGTGTGTGTGTGTGTGTGTGTGAATACGTCTCAGTGCTTTGAGGGATTGTGTGTGTGTGTGTGTGTGTGTGAATACGTCTCAGTGCTTTGAGGGATTGTGTGTGTGTGTGTGTGTGAATACGTCTCAGTGCTTTGAGGGATTGTGTGTGTGAATACGTCTCAGTGCTTTGAGGGATTGTGTGTGTGTGTGTGTGTGTGTGTGTGTGTGAATACGTCTCAGTGCTTTGAGGGATTGTGTGTGTGTGTGTGAATACGTCTCAGTGCTTTGAGGGATTGTGTGTGTGTGTGAATACGTCTCAGTGCTTTGAGGGATTGTGTGTGTGTGTGAATACGTCTCAGTGCTTTGAGGGATTGTGTGTGTGTGTGAATACGTCTCAGTGCTTTGAGGGATTGTGTGTGTGTGTGTGTGAATACGTCTCAGTGTCTAAGCCCCAGGTGTCAGAAAATGGAAACAGAATACATTCTGTTCTGTAGTGTAGTACAGGCTAGCGCTGCCATCATCTACGGTAACCTAGCTAATTAAGCTAAGCGTAGTGATCATAGCAGGCATCCGTCATGCCTGACACAGATTGTTTATTACAACAGGACTAAGGATTCCAAAGGAGTTCCAAATGAGTCCCAAATGACACCATATTCCCTGTATAGTGCACTTCTTTTGACCAGGGCCACTAGTGTTCTGGTCCAAAGTAATTCACTATAGGAAACAAGGTGTAATTTGGTACGCATCCGATGAGGTTGGTGTTCTATAGGGGTGTTATGCTGGTTAGCTGTGCTGGATGGTGATGAGGTTGGTGTTCTATAGGGGTGTTATGCTGGTTAGCTGTGCTGGATGGTGATGAGGTTGGTGTTCTATAGGGGTGTTATGCTGGTTAGCTGTGCTGGATGGTGATGAGGTTGGTGTTCTATAGGGGTGTTATGCTGGTTAGCTGTGCTGGATGGTGATGAGGTTGGTGTTCTATAGGGGTGTTATGCTGGTTAGCTGTGCTGGATGGTGATGAGGTTGGTGTTCTATAGGGGTGTTATGCTGGTTAGCTGTGCTGGATGGTGATGAGGTTGGTGTTCTGTAGGGGTGTTATGCTGGTTAGCTGTGCTGGATGGTGATGAGGTTGGTGTTCTATAGGGGTGTTATGCTGGTTAGCTGTGCTGGATGGTGATGAGGTTGGTGTTCTATAGGGGTGTTATGCTGGTTAGCTGTGCTGGATGGTGATGAGGTTGGTGTTCTGTAGGGGTGTTATGCTGGTTAGCTGTGCTGGATGGTGATGAGGTTGGTGTTCTATAGGGGTGTTATGCTGGTTAGCTGTGCTGGATGGTGATGAGGTTGGGGTTAGCTGTGTGTGTGTGTGTGTGTGTGTGTGTGTGTGTGTGTGTGTGTGTGTGTGTGTGTGTGTGTGTGTGTGTGTGTGTGTGTGTGTGTGTGTGTGTGTGTGTGTGTGTGTGTGTGTGTGTGTGTGTGTGTGTGTGTGTGTGTGTGTGTGTGTGTGTGTGTGTGTGTGTGTGTGTGTGTGTGTGTGTGTGTGTGTGTGTGTGTGTGTGTCAGCAGGGTGAAGACTGTTCAGGAGTAATAAGTCAGTATCTGTGAGTGCTGATACTGATGTTACTGCCATGGAAAACACTCTGATAGAGCGGGTGTGTGAGGCGATCTCCTTCTATCAGGATGGCTCTGTTCTGCCTCAGGGCACGGGGTAGGGATGGGGCAGGGGATGGGGAACACACACAACACGTCGCTCCATACCACTATGCTGCTGACTCAGAATAGTCATCACTATCTCTCCAGGGCCGGGACACACACAGGGCTAGCATCACTGAGCCAGTGTCCATGGCATAGTTACCCGTCAGGCCTTCTAAAATGACCCCTATCCCTTCCATAGGGAGGAATAAGCAGCGGTAGAGATGTAGGGTTGGAGATACCACCTCCACACAGTGTGTAGAACTCAACACATTATTAGGGGTTATTGCAGGTTAAAATAAGACATTCTCGTACACTCTTAGAAGTAAAGGTGCTAAAGGTGCTACTTTTTGGTTCCAGGCATAACCTTTTCAGTTCCATGTAGAACCCTTTACACAGAGGGTTCTACATGGAACCCAAAATAGTTCTGCCTGGATCCAAAAAGGGTTCTTCCAAGGGTTCTTCTTTGGGGACAGCCGAAGAACCCTTTTGTTCTAAGAGTGTAGGGGTTATTTCATGTTAAAATAAGCCATTCTTGTAGGGGTTAATGCAGGTTAAAATAAGCCATTCTTGTAGGGTTTATTGGAGGTTAAAATAAGCCATTCTTGTAGTAGTTATTGCAGGTTAAAATAAGCCATTCTTGTAGGGGTTATTGGAGGTTAAAATAAGCCATTCTTGTAGTAGTTATTGCAGGTTAAAATAAGACATTCTTGTAGGGGTTAATGCAGGTTAAAATAAGCCATTCTTGTAGGGGTTATTGGAGGTTAAAATAAGCCATTCTTGTAGTAGTTATTGCAGGTTAAAATAAGCCATTCTTGTAGGAGTTGTTGCATGTTAAAATAAGCCATAATTATAGGGGTTATTTATGGTTAAAATAAGCCATTCTTGTAGGAGTTGTTGCATGTTAAAATAAGCCATAATTATAGGGGTTATTTATGGTTAAAATAAGCCATTCTTGTAGGGATTATTGCAGGTTAAAAGCCCATGCTGATGTACTGTAAATGCTATAGTGTGTTGAAAGTCTGTCCTATCTTCACCATCAGCCAGTGTTGTAAAAGGAAGCACTCCACAGAGAGATGTGTCACACACACACAGGCACGCACACACACACTCACACACACACACTCTCTCTCTGACACACACACACTCTCTCTCTCACACACACACACACACTCTCTCTCTCACACACACACACTCTCTCTCTCCCACACACACACACACTCTCTCTCTCTCTCTCACACACACACACACTCTCTCTCACACACACACACACACTCTCTCTCACACACACACACACACTCTCTCTCACACACACACACACTCTCTCTCTCACACACACACACACACACTCTCTCTCACACACACACACCTCCACTGCCGGCGCCAGGAGATGGGTCACTTTAGCCATAAAGAGTAACGATGGTGTTGTGCTGGTTTATGTCTGGACAGACAGAGAGAGAGGAGCAGACTGGCTAAGCTGCAGAGTCACCTCTGGAGGGACCACACACACACAGGCATGCCAAGGACACTAGCACACCTCCCTCATTCCTACTGTATCACATCCTCTCTCTCTCTCTGTCTCTATCATGTCAAGCCAAACCATAGCCCAGCAGTGCTGACATGTCCTCCACCCTCAGCTCCCCCTGCCTGCAGTCAGTCCTCTAGCAGGCCCTCTATGTCTGCTAGCATACGTCAACCCTCGCCAGGAGACTCTGATGGTGCTGATGGCAGCTCTTACTCGCCTGTCAGCTGGCTTTAGTCTCCTGTTGGGTTAGGGGACAGAGAGAGAGAGGCTGCTGTCCCAAATGGCACCCTATTCCCTGTATAGTGCACTACTTTTGACCAGGGGCCATTTACACCACTCACCCTCATGTTATTAGAGATACTTTATCCACTCAAGAAACAGTGAGACACACACACTAACACACACGGACACACCACATCCAAGGCCTTAGTCTCCTCCATGTAGAGACTTAATATAAACCCAGATCACATTGGTGAGACATATCATGTATTTTATTATATATGAAGAGAGAGAGGATATCAGTTCATTCTCTTGCTTTCTCTGTCTCTCTCTGTCTCTCTCTGTCTCTCTCTGTCTCTCTCTCTCAAATTCAAATTCAAATTCGGCTTTATTGGCATGAAAGTTACAACTTAACAATATTGCCAAAGCACTTTACAATGTAACAATAAAAAGAAAAGAAGGTTCATACTATTATTAACAACAACAAAAATATAGATCCATTACATATTGATTATCACATACACAACCAAACATATTAAAAATATTTGTATGTGTGTGTTTTGTGTGTGTAAGTTTGTTGGGATATTATTGGTTGTAGTTGGGTCAACTGGTTGTCCCTACGGGATTATTGGTTGCAGTTGGGTCAACTGGTTGTCCTTACGGGATTATTGGTTGCAGTTGGGTCAACTGGTTGTCCTTACGGGATTATTGGTTGCAGTTGGGTCAACTGGTTGTCCCTACGGGATTATTGGTTGCAGTTGGGTCAACTGGTTGTCCCTACGGGATTATTGGTTGCAGTTGGGTCAACTGGTTGTCCTTACGGGATTATTGGTTGCAGTTGGGTCAACTGGTTGTCCCTACGGGTGTGGCATAATGCAACATATTTTGCACCATAAATGGCACAATGGACCTTTTCACCCAATAGGCATTGTAATTTTTCATCATCTGTTCCTGTTTCAAATTCTTTATTTCTATTTTGAATTTGGGGAAAGAAAGTTGCCCGTATGTCTGCATAAGTATCACATTTTAGGAGAAAGTGTGTTTCCGTTTCTATTGTGTTTTGTTGGCAGAGTAAACACAACCTGGCATCTCTGGGTTGCCAGATCTGTCTGTGACGACCGGTCTCTGTAGCCAGGCTGTGCTCGCTGAGTCTGACTCTCTCTCTCTGTCTCTCTTTGTCTCTCTCTCTCTCTGTCTCTCTGTCTCTCTCTCTCCCTCTCTCCCCCTCTCTCTCTCTCTCTCTCTCTCTGTCTCTCTCTCTCTCTCTCTCTCTCTCTCTCTCTCCCCCTCTCTCTCTCTCTCTCTCTCTCTCTCTCTCCCTCTCTCTCTCTCTCTCTCTCTCTCTCTCCCCCTCTCTCTCTCTCTCTCTCTCTCTCTCTCAGAGAGAACAACAATAAAATGGTAACAGTAAATAGTATAAATATAATCCATATAAAAGGCTAAACATGGAAAATGAAACTATAACTAACTACCATCATTACTACTACTACTGTACTACCACCATAACTAACTACCACTACTATTAGGATAATAATCACTAATAATAACTATAACTAACTACCATCATTACTACTACTACTGTACTACCACCATAACTAACTACCACTACTATTAGGATAATAATCACTAATAATAACTATAACTAACTACCATCATTACTACTACTACTGTACTACCACCATAACTAACTACCACTACTATTAGGATAATAATCACTAATAATAACTATAACTAACTACCATCATTACTACTACTACTGTACTACCACCATAACTAACTACCACTACTATTAGGATAATAATCACTAAAAATAACTATAACTAACTACCATCATTACTACTACTACTGTACTACCACCATAACTAACTACCACTACTATTAGGATAATAATCACTAATAATAACTATAACTAACTACCATCATTACTACTACTACTGTACTACCACCATAACTAACTACCACTACTATTAGGATAATAATCACTAATAATAACTATAACTAACTACCATCATTACTACCATAACTAACTACCACTACTATTAGGATAATAATCACTAAAAATAACTATAACTAACTACCATCATTACTACTACTACTGTACTACTACCATAACTAACTACCACTACTATTAGGATAATAATCACTAAAAATAACTATAACTAACTACCATCATTACTACTACTACTGTACTACCACCATAACTAACTACCACTACTATTAGGATAATAATCACTAATAATAACTATAACTAACTACCATCATTACTACTACTACTGTACTACTACCATAACTAACTACCACTACTATTAGGATAATAATCACTAATAATAACTATAACTAACTACCATCATTACTACTACTACTGTACTACCACCATAACTAACTACCACTACTATTAGGATAATAATCACTAATAATAACTATAACTAACTACCATCATTACTACTACTACTGTACTACCACCATAACTAACTACCACTACTATTAGGATAATAATCACTAATAATAACTATAACTAACTACCATCATTACTACTACTACTGTACTACCACCATAACTAACTACCACTACTATTAGGATAATAATCACTAATAATAACTATAACTAACTACCATCATTACTACTACTACTGTACTACCACCATAACTAACTACCACTACTATTAGGATAATAATCACTAATAATAACTATAACTAACTACCATCATTACTACTACTACTGTACTACCACCATAACTAACTACCACTACTATTAGGATAATAATCACTAATAATAACTATAACTAACTACCATCATTACTACTACTACTGTACTACCACCATAACTAACTACCACTACTATTAGGATAATAATCACTAATAATAACTATAACTAACTACCATCATTACTACTACTACTGTACTACCACCATAACTAACTACCACTACTATTAGGATAATAATCACTAAAAATAACTATAACTAACTACCATCATTACTACTACTACTGTACTACCACCATAACTAACTACCACTACTATTAGGATAATAATCACTAAAAATAACTATAACTAACTACCATCATTACTACTACTACTGTACTACCACCATAACTAACTACCACTACTATTAGGATAATAATCACTAAAAATAACTATAACTAACTACCATCATTACTACTACTACTGTACTACCACCATAACTAACTACCACTACTATTAGGATAATAATCACTAAAAATAACTATAACTAACTACCATCATTACTACTACTACTGTACTACCACCATAACTAACTACCACTACTATTAGGATAATAATCACTAAAAATAACTATAACTAACTACCATCATTACTACTACTACTGTACTACCACCATAACTAACTACCACTACTATTAGGATAATAATCACTAAAAATAACTATAACTAACTACCATCATTACTACTACTACTGTACTACCACCATAACTAACTACCACTACTATTAGGATAATAATCACTAATAATAACTATAACTAACTACCATCATTACTACCATAACTAACTACCACTACTATTAGGATAATAATCACTAAAAATAACTATAACTAACTACCATCATTACTGCCATAACTAACTACCACTACTATTAGGATAATAATCACTAAAAATAACTATAACTAACTACCATCATTACTACTACTACTGTACTACCACCATAACTAACTACCACTACTATTAGGATAATAATCACTAATAATAACTATAACTAACTACCATCATTACTACTACTACTGTACTACCACCATAACTAACTACCACTACTATTAGGATAATAATCACTAAAAATAACTATAACTAACTACCATCATTACTACTACTACTGTACTACCACCATAACTAATTACCACTACTATTAGGATAATAATCACTAAAAATAACTATAACTAACTACCATCATTACTACTACTACTGTACTACCACCATAACTAACTACCACTACTATTAGGATAATAATCACTAATAATAACTATAACTAACTACCATCATTACTACTACTACTGTACTACCACCATAACTAACTACCACTACTATTAGGATAATAATCACTAAAAATAACTATAACTAACTACCATCATTACTACTACTACTGTACTACCACCATAACTAACTACCACTACTATTAGGATAATAATCACTAATAATAACTATAACTAACTACCATCATTACTACTACTACTGTACTACCACCATAACTAACTACCACTACTATTAGGATAATAATCACTAATAATAACTATAACTAACTACCATCATTACTACTACTACTGTACTACCACCATAACTAACTACCACTACTATTAGGATAATAATCACTAATAATAACTATAACTAACTACCATCATTACTACTACTACTGTACTACCACCATAACTAACTACCACTACTATTAGGATAATAATCACTAAAAATAACTATAACTAACTACCATCATTACTACTACTACTGTACTACCACCATAACTAACTACCACTACTATTAGGATAATAATCACTAATAATAACTATAACTAACTACCATCATTACTACTACTACTGTACTACCACCATAACTAACTACCACTACTATTAGGATAATAATCACTAATAATAACTATAACTAACTACCATCATTACTACCATAACTAACTACCACTACTATTAGGATAATAATCACTAAAAATAACTATAACTAACTACCATCATTACTACTACTACTGTACTACTACCATAACTAACTACCACTACTATTAGGATAATAATCACTAAAAATAACTATAACTAACTACCATCATTACTACTACTACTGTACTACCACCATAACTAATTACCACTACTATTAGGATAATAATCACTAAAAATAACTATAACTAACTACCATCATTACTACTACTACTGTACTACCACCATAACTAACTACCACTACTATTAGGATAATAATCACTAATAATAACTATAACTAACTACCATCATTACTACTACTACTGTACTACCACCATAACTAACTACCACTACTATTAGGATAATAATCACTAAAAATAACTATAACTAACTACCATCATTACTACTACTACTGTACTACCACCATAACTAACTACCACTACTATTAGGATAATAATCACTAATAATAACTATAACTAACTACCATCATTACTACTACTACTGTACTACCACCATAACTAACTACCACTACTATTAGGATAATAATCACTAATAATAACTATAACTAACTACCATCATTACTACTACTACTGTACTACCACCATAACTAACTACCACTACTATTAGGATAATAATCACTAATAATAACTATAACTAACTACCATCATTACTACTACTACTGTACTACCACCATAACTAACTACCACTACTATTAGGATAATAATCACTAAAAATAACTATAACTAACTACCATCATTACTACTACTACTGTACTACCACCATAACTAACTACCACTACTATTAGGATAATAATCACTAATAATAACTATAACTAACTACCATCATTACTACTACTACTGTACTACCACCATAACTAACTACCACTACTATTAGGATAATAATCACTAATAATAACTATAACTAACTACCATCATTACTACCATAACTAACTACCACTACTATTAGGATAATAATCACTAAAAATAACTATAACTAACTACCATCATTACTACTACTACTGTACTACTACCATAACTAACTACCACTACTATTAGGATAATAATCACTAAAAATAACTATAACTAACTACCATCATTACTACTACTACTGTACTACCACCATAACTAACTACCACTACTATTAGGATAATAATCACTAATAATAACTATAACTAACTACCATCATTACTACTACTACTGTACTACTACCATAACTAACTACCACTACTATTAGGATAATAATCACTAATAATAACTATAACTAACTACCATCATTACTACTACTACTGTACTACCACCATAACTAACTACCACTACTATTAGGATAATAATCACTAATAATAACTATAACTAACTACCATCATTACTACTACTACTGTACTACCACCATAACTAACTACCACTACTATTAGGATAATAATCACTAATAATAACTATAACTAACTACCATCATTACTACTACTACTGTACTACCACCATAACTAACTACCACTACTATTAGGATAATAATCACTAATAATAACTATAACTAACTACCATCATTACTACTACTACTGTACTACCACCATAACTAACTACCACTACTATTAGGATAATAATCACTAATAATAACTATAACTAACTACCATCATTACTACTACTACTGTACTACCACCATAACTAACTACCACTACTATTAGGATAATAATCACTAATAATAACTATAACTAACTACCATCATTACTACTACTACTGTACTACTACCATAACTAACTACCACTACTATTAGGATAATAATCACTAATAATAACTATAACTAACTACCATCATTACTACTACTACTGTACTACCACCATAACTAACTACCACTACTATTAGGATAATAATCACTAATAATAACTATAACTAACTACCATCATTACTACTACTACTGTACTACCACCATAACTAACTACCACTACTATTAGGATAATAATCACTAATAATAACTATAACTAACTACCATCATTACTACTACTACTGTACTACCACCATAACTAACTACCACTACTATTAGGATAATAATCACTAATAATAACTATAACTAACTACCATCATTACTACTACTACTGTACTACCACCATAACTAACTACCACTACTATTAGGATAATAATCACTAATAATAACTATAACTAACTACCATCATTACTACTACTACTGTACTACCACCATAACTAACTACCACTACTATTAGGATAATAATCACTAATAATAACTATAACTAACTACCATCATTACTACCATAACTAACTACCACTACTATTAGGATAATAATCACTAAAAATAACTATAACTAACTACCATCATTACTGCCATAACTAACTACCACTACTATTAGGATAATAATCACTAAAAATAACTATAACTAACTACCATCATTACTACTACTACTGTACTACCACCATAACTAACTACCACTACTATTAGGATAATAATCACTAATAATAACTATAACTAACTACCATCATTACTACTACTACTGTACTACCACCATAACTAACTACCACTACTATTAGGATAATAATCACTAAAAATAACTATAACTAACTACCATCATTACTACTACTACTGTACTACCACCATAACTAATTACCACTACTATTAGGATAATAATCACTAAAAATAACTATAACTAACTACCATCATTACTACTACTACTGTACTACCACCATAACTAACTACCACTACTATTAGGATAATAATCACTAATAATAACTATAACTAACTACCATCATTACTACTACTACTGTACTACCACCATAACTAACTACCACTACTATTAGGATAATAATCACTAAAAATAACTATAACTAACTACCATCATTACTACTACTACTGTACTACCACCATAACTAACTACCACTACTATTAGGATAATAATCACTAAAAATAACTATAACTAACTACCATCATTACTACTACTACTGTACTACCACCATAACTAACTACCACTACTATTAGGATAATAATCACTAAAAATAACTATAACTAACTACCATCATTACTACTACTACTGTACTACCGCCATAACTAACTACCACTACTATTAGGATAATAATCACTAAAAATAACTATAACTAACTACCATCATTACTACCATAACTAACTACCACTACTATTAGGATAATAATCACTAATAATAACTATAACTAACTACCATCATTACTACTACTACTGTACTACCACCATAACTAACTACCACTACTATTAGGATAATAATCACTAATAATAACTATAACTAACTACCATCATTACTACTACTACTGTACTACCACCATAACTAACTACCACTACTATTAGGATAATAATCACTAATAATAACTATAACTAACTACCATCATTACTACTACTACTGTACTACCACCATAACTAACTACCACTACTATTAGGATAATAATCACTAATAATAACTATAACTAACTACTACTACTGTACTACCACCAACACCATCATTACCATGATTATACTACCCCAATAACACTAATAATAAGTAAGTTACTGCTTATTATTCAGTGTCCCTCAGGCTATGGCAGGAAAATACATATTTGGCTGTAAGAGCAGCGGTTTCTCTTCATCCAGGAGTTTTTTTAGTTTTTCCTCTGGGTTTAATAAGTAAAGATTTGGAATAAATGTAGTAATTTCTGTAATTAATGAATCTCTTGGTGAGGAATATTTCTCCCAGTAAAGGAGAAAGTGCATCTCTGTTTCTACCTCCCCTGTGGTGCAGTGACCACATACACACTCCTCTCTGGGTAGACATGTCTTGGGTTTTAAATCACCTCTCCTCACCTCTTCTCTCTCCTCTCATGACCTCTCCTTTCTCCCTCTCTCCTCTCATGACCTCTCCTCTCTTCCTCTCATCACCCCTTCTTTCTCCCTCTCTCCTCTCATCACCTCTTCTCTCTCCTCTCATCTCCTCTCTCTCTCCTCTCATAACCTCTAATCTCTCCTCTCATCACCTCTCCCTCCCTCATCACTCTTCTTTCTCCCTATTTCCTCTGAGATAAAGGCACTTTGTTATTTCCCCAACTCTCGCCGGAAGAGAAGATTAGGGGGAATTCAGTTATCTGTGCAATTACATGCCATCTTAAATCCTCTGCATTTACTGCAGGAGGGGAGGGGGGGGGGGTGGGGAGGAGGGAGGTGGAGAGGAGCTGGTTGGTGGAAGTTGTAGAGAGAGAGGGAGAGAGAAAGAGAGAGAGAAAGAGAGAAAAAGAGCGGAAGAGAGGTGAAGAAAGCGAGAGAAAGAAAGAGAAGAGAAAGAGGTAAAAAGAGAGGAAGAAAGAAAGACAGAGAGAGAGTGAGCCCAAAGATACATGTTTTATATTATGATACATCATGTTACATTACCCCCCCAGGATACATGTTTTATATTATGATACATCATGTTACATTACCCCCCCAGGATACATGTTTTATATTATGATACATCATGTTACATTACCCCCCCAGGATACATGTTTTATATTATGATACATCATGTACAGGTGTCTGTGTTGTTGCTCAATTAACAGGCCTATTCTGCCATGAGCTGATGAATAAAGGGCCCTGTGAGAGCACTTCTCTGCCCTTCTTCTCTCCTTCCCTCCACCCCTCCCTCCCTCTGGGAGTAATTGGGGTTTTCATTTCCTCTGCTAATCGCACATCTTCCACTCAGGGGCTTCAAGTGACCTGGTGAGGGCTTAGAAAGAGAGAGAGAAAGAGAGAGAGAGAGAGAGAGAGAGAGAGGGGGAGAGAGGGAGGGAGGGAGGGAGGGGGGCTCTGGAGAGGGAGGGAGGGAGGGAGGGAGGGAGGGAGGGAGGGAGGGAGGGAGAGGTTTACAGATAGAAGGAGATGAAAGAGAGAGAGGTAGGGGATTGGCACCAAGAGAGATAGAAAGAGGGCAGAGAGAACTGTTATTTTCAAGTAGCCGTTTGTCTCTGTTAATTGATCATTCTCCATATGTAATGTGGCGCCTACTGGCCTCTGAGCCAGGCTCTTCTGACAATGTTATAGTGCTTTATAGTACTCAGAGAGGAGAGAGAGAGAGATTAGACCGATACCCGCTAATTATCAAAATCCAGAAAAGAGCCTTTTAATTCGGCAGGTAGCCTAGCGGTTAGAGCATTGGGCCAGTAACCGAAAGGTTGCTGGTTTGAATACCAGAGGCGACAAAGGTGAAAAACCTGTCGATGTGTCCTTGAGCAAGGCACTTAAACCAGGGCTGACCCTGTAGGTAGGCCGTCATTGTAAATAAGAATTTGTTCTTAAATGACATGCCTAGTTAAATAAAGGTTAAATAAAATAAAAAATAAAAATTCTACAAACAACTAAAAGGAAGCGATTCCCAAACCTTCCATAGCAAAGCCATCACTTACAGAGAGATGAACCTGGAGAAGAGTCCCCTAAGTAAGCTGGTCCTGGGGCTTTGTTCACAAACACAAACAGACCCCACAGAGCCCCAGGACAGCAACACAATTAGACCCAACCAAATCATGAATAAAAGAGAATTACTTGACACATTGGAAAGAATTAACAAAAAAACTGAGCAAACTAGAATGCTATTTGGCCCTAAACAGAGAGTACACAGTGTCAGAATACCTGACCACTGTGACTGACCCAAACGTAAGGAAAGCTTTGACTACGTACAGACTTAGTGAGCATAGCCTTGCTATTGAGAATGCCTGCCGTAGGCAGACCTGGCTCTCAAGAGAAGACAGGCTATGTGCACTGCCAACAAAATGAGGTGGAAACTGAGCTTCCTAACCTCCTGTCAAATGTATGACCATATTAGAGACACATATTTCCCTCAGATTACACAGATCCACAAAGAATTTGAAAACAAACCCAATTTTGATATAGTGTTCCATCACAGCAGCAAGATGTGTGACCTGTTTCCACAAGAAAAGGGCAACCAGTGAAGAAAAAACACCGTTGTAAATACAACCCATATTTATGTTTATTTATTTTCCCTTTTATACTTTAACTATTTGCACATTGTTACAACACTGTATATAGACATAACATGACATTTGAAATGTCTTTTTTCTTTTGGAACTTCTGAGTGTAATGTTTTTTATTGTTTATACATTTATACATTTCATAAAGACATTAATGACAATGTTAAAGCCCCCATGCACATACCTTTTGCCATTGAAATGCTCCATCTGATCATGTGGCCGTGTTATTATACATTTTAATACATTTACATACACATCCCTGATTGGCAGATAGAATCATCTAGACTCTGGAGCCTACCCCACTTACCCCTTGAAAGTAGGAGGATACATATGCAAATAAAAGGTGACTGGTCAGAATAATCAGATCATATTGTGATGTCGAAAATGAACAGACTGAAATTCCAGGATTGTTTTTCAAAAACCTCTTACACTAAACGGCGTTACCATGATGTTCACAATTCCAGAGTGTTATTTCGACCTCATAGTGTGGAAATAAAACGTTTTGACTGCACTGCCCCTTTAACAAGTGTCCTCAATACAGTGATGATAACAGCAATGATGATGAAGATCCATCCTGTAAGATCCAACTCTCTCTCTCTCTCTCTCTCTCTCTCTCTCTCTCTCTCTCTCTCTCTCTCTCTCTCTCTCTCTCTCTCTCTCTCTCTCTCTCTCTCTCTCTCTCCCTATCTCTCTCTCTCTCTCTCTCTCTCTTTCCCTCTATCTTCTCTCTCTCCGTCTCTCTGCAGGCTCTTCAGTGCTATATTAGAGCAGGCCACCAAAGTGGATGGAGGGACGCCCATAGGAGGGAAGGCAGCAGGCTTTGATGTGAAGGCTCTCCGGGCGTTCAGGGTGCTCAGGCC
>CM042421.1:3936662-3989162 GCA_023634145.1 Thymallus thymallus
GGGTGGGAGGGGCCTAACGATGGGATCACTAACTTCGACAACTTTGCCTTCGCCATGCTGACGGTGTTCCAGTGCATTACCATGGAGGGCTGGACAGACGTCCTCTACTGGGTGAGTCTACACCAAGGATGTAAATCAGGGTTTCACTGATCAGTCTTTGGTGACCCCTGTCCATTGCACATATTCATGGATTGCACCTCTGTCACGCCGTTGTTATGAATGTTCTCAAGCCGCCCTCTACCCGTGGCGCCATACTGGTGCCCTAAAGTCATGACAAACCCAGTCATTCTGGACAGAGGCTAGTTTTGTCTAAATTACACTATAGTGCCTATATATACGATTACATTTATAAATTAGTCAAATGTTTAATAGGAATCAACTTTACCATCATTATCATGTTGTCAAATTTACTTTAGACATGGCAATGTTGTCATTAGCTAGCAAAGTTAATCAAAAATAGCTAGCAATGCTAATGGTAGTTAGCTAAAATCCGGTGGCCTCACCTCAATCTTAGCTAGCTAGCTAGCTAGCTAACATTCTATTGCATCTAAAGTCAATCTGGTGGCCTCCCCTCTATCTTAGCTAGCTAGCTAACATTATACTTCATCTAAAGTCAATCTGGTGGCCTCCCCTCTATCTTAGCTAGCTAGCTAACATTATACTGCATCTAAAGTCAATCTGGTGACATCAAAATGATGACAAATTATTTGCCTCCTTTTGAATGGCTTTGTATTTCCACTGTAATGCTCTTTAGATGTAGTCTCATCAGCGCTCATTGACGATGCGTTGAGTAGAATCTTCCAGAACAAATGTTCAAAAAAAATATTGTGACCAAACATGCAATCCATAAATTAATTCTAATCAACCAGAACATCTGATTCACTAATTAGTTTAGTTTAATCTGGTCTTCTAGAGTTGGTATAGCCTTTAGGAGATAATAATATACGGTATATTATAGTATGTAAGAAGGTAGGTGGTCCTCATAGATTGAGAAACACTGATCGAACCAAACTTACAATGAGAGATATCGACAGATTGAAAAACGTGAAAATAACACTGATGAAATGTAAAAATAAATTGTATTTTCAGACACACACAAATACACACGAAAACAAATGCACACACACACACACACACACATAGTACCTGAAATCCCAGCTTGTCATAAAGCACTGAAGGTTAAGTGTTAATTTCCTGCCTTGGGAGACAGTAGCCAATCAGATCCCTCAGCTGATAACAGATGGGTGATGAGACAGTGTGTGTGTTTCGAGTTCTTTACAGTCCAGCACACCTCACACACATACAAACCCACACACACACCACGTACACACATACACAGCGACCACCACACACACACACACTGCACACACAAACAACACATACACACATACAAACAAACACAGACACACAGCGAGACACCACACACATTGCACACACACACACACCACGTACACACATACACAGTGACACAACACACACACTGCACACACACACACACACTGCACATACACACACTCAACACACAACACATACTCACATACACAGCGACACACACACACACTGCGGGTGCAGGACATGTAGAATCAGCCACTCAAGCTAATTTCTCCATATAAATGTAACAGAATGCCCTCCTTAATGAAAGACTCCAGGCGTCCTCCTGAACGTGTCTCGAATCCCAACTGTCGGCCCAAATACAGGCCCTTCTGTGTCCCCAAATGGCACCTTATTCTCTGCATAGTGCACTACTTTTGACCAGGGTCCAAAGTATATAGTGTACTATATACAGTATATAGGGTGCCGTTGGGGACGCAGCCTGTGTACACCGCGACTAAACCGTCAGAAGAAGAATGACTGTGGAATAGTTTTGGTAAATAAATAAACAAATTGATTGATAGTTAGATGTGGTGGTGGAGCTTGACTGGCTCCGGGGCTGTAACAAGATCATAGCTAAAGTAATCCACCGTTATATTCCCTACTCTTCTTCTTTGGATGGTGATGCTGGTGAATTGTATGGGGTTGTGTCCCAAAAGGTACCCTATTCCCGATATACTACACAAAGTTGTAAGGGTCTGTGCATTATATTGGGAACAGGTATTGAGTCTTTCAGTCGATGCTGTTTGCAGTCGTTTCATTGAAGCGCCCCAAGGCAGTATTAGGGGCGAGCGAGTGTGAAAGAGAGAGAGATCACGGTCTGGTCATGGTTCTGTATTCTCACTGTAGGAGGACCTACCTCACACTACACACACACTATACAGCATTGTCACACACACACACACACACACACACACACACACACACACACACACACACACACACACAATGTCTAATATCCTCTGGTTAACAGGTTTTTAGTTGTCAACCATTACAAAATGTGTGTTTCAGTGATCTTTACTGATTTGTCCTGTGCATGTGAGGATTTGTTATTGAGATCATGATGTATGAAGTGGGAGGCTTACTGCCTGGCTCTACACCCCCTCTCTGTACTGCCTGGCTCTACACCCCCTCTCTGTACTGCCTGGCTCTACACCCCCTCTCTGTACTGCCTGGCTCTACACCCCCTCTCTGTACTGCCTGGCTCTACACCCCCTCTCTGTACTGTCTCTCTGCCCGCCTGCCTGAGTGCATCACTATTAATTGAGCACATATCGGGACACAACCGATATGTGCTCAGCTCCACTCACAGGTATTGACTGACTAAGTTCTGTTACAGTAGCATTGTAACTGAAGTTCTAAAGTAACAATGAAAATAATGTGTTCTCAACCAATCATACACTATATTATGTATCTAGCACCATATCACATTATGTATCTTGCACCATATCACATTATGTATCTAGCACCATATCACATTATGTATCTACCACCATATCACATCATGTCTCTACCACCATATCACATTATGTATCTAGCACCATATCACATTATGTATCTACCACCATATCACATTATGTATCTACCACCATATCACATTATGTATCTAGCACCATATCACATTATGTATCTAGCACCATATCACATTATGTATCTACCACCATATCACATTATGTATCTACCACCATATCACATTATGTATCTAGCACCATATCACATTATGTATCTAGCACCATATCACATTATGTCTCTACCACCATATCACATTATGTATCTAGCACCATATCACATTATGTATCTACCACCATATCACATCATGTCTCTACCACCATATCACATTATGTATCTACCACCATATCACATTATGTCTCTACCACCATATCACATTATGTATCTACCACCATATCACATCATGTCTCTACCACCATATCACATTATGTATCTACCACCATATCACATTATGTCTCTACCACCATATCACATTATGTCTCTACCACCATATCACATTATGTCTCTACCACCATATCACATTATGTCTCTACCACCATATCACATTATGTCTCTACCACCATATCACATTATGTCTCTACCACCATATCACATCATGTCTCTACCACCATATCACATCATGTCTCTAGCACCATATCACATTATGTCTCTACCACCATATCACATTATGTATCTACCACCATATCACATTATGTATCTAGCACCATATCACATTAAGTCTCTACCACCATATCACATCATGTCTCTACCACCATATCACATCATGTCTCTACCACCATATCACATCATGTCTCTACCACCATATCACATCATGTCTCTAGCACCATATCACATTATGCATCTAGCACCATATCACATTATGTCTTTAGCACCATATCACATTATGTATCTAGCACCATATCACATTATGGATCTACCACCATATCACATTATGCATCTAGCACCATATCACATTATGTCTCTAGCATCATATCACATTATGTATCTAGCACCATATCACATCATGTCTGTACCACCATATCACATTATGCATCTAGCACCATATCACATTATGTCTCTAGCACCATATCACATCATGTATCTAGCACCATATCACATTATGTATCTAGCACCATATCACATTATGTCTCTAGCACCATATCACATCATGTCTCTACCACCATATCACATCATGTCTCTAGCACCATATCACATTATGTCTCTACCACCATATCACATCATGTCTCTACCACCATATCACATCATGTCTCTACCACCATATCACATCATATCACATCATGTCTCTACCACCATATCACATCATGTCTCTAGCACCATATCACATTATGTCTCTACCACCATATCACATTATGGTCCCCACAAGAATAGTTAAACACGTCCACACACACAGACAGACAATCACACGCACACACACACACACACACACACACACACACACACACACACACACACACACACACACACACACACACACACACACACACACACACACACACACACACACTCACACTTAGACTAATTCACAACACTCTCAGTCCTACTCTACCCAGTGACCAGAGACGGCTCTGTTCAAGGGTGTTTGTGATCAAGAGACATTTGTTCCCAGCTGAGATATTATTCAGTAGTATTCTAGAGTTCTTATGATCTCTCGTTGTCTCCAACATTCTGGTTCTATTTCCTCTCACAGGTACTTGTTCGAATTCTAGAGTGGGAGCTTGACATTGTAAATGATTAATTAGCTCAATTTTGGGGGGTTTTGTTACTCAAGTAGTTTTACCCTTCACACATAAAAATACACAAACAAATACTGGCACGTACACACACACACACACACACACCAATGCACACACTTCTCCAACCTTGCCGTTTTCTGCTGCTGCGCTTTTTAAAAATCTCTTGGCTTTATTTATTTCCCTCTTTCTTTTCTAACCTCCTCCTCCTCCTCTTCCTCCCCTGTCCTCTCTCTCTAACCTCCTCCTCCTCCTCTTCCACCCCTGTCCTCTCTCTCTAACCTCCTCCTCCTCTTCCTCCCCTGTCCTCTCTCTCTAACCTCCTCCTCCTCTTCCACCCCTGTCCTCTCTCTCTAACCTCCTCCTCCTCTTCCACCCCTGTCCTCTCTCTCTCTAACCTCCTCCTCCTCTTCCACCCCTGTCCTCTCTCTCTCTAACCTCCTCCTCCTCTTCCTCCCCTGTCCTCTCTCTCTAACCTCCTCCTCCTCTTCCACCCCTGTCCTCTCTCTCTAACCTCCTCCTCCTCTTCCTCCCCTGTCCTCTCTCTCTCTAACCTCCTCCTCCTCCTCTTCCTCCCCTGTCCTCTCTCTCTAACCTCCTCCTCCTCTTCCACCCCTATCCTCTCTCTCTCTAACCTCCTCCTCCTCTTCCTCCCCTGTCCTCTCTCTCTAACCTCCTCCTCCTCTTCCTGTCCTCTCTCTCTAACCTCCTCCTCCTCTTCCACCCCTGTCCTCTCTCTCTCTAACCTCCTCTTCTTCCTTCTCTCTATCCTCTAGATGCAAGACGCTATGGGCTATGAACTTCCCTGGGCCTATTTTGTCAGTCTCGTCATCTTTGGATCCTTTTTCGTTCTAAATCTGGTTCTGGGGGTGTTGAGCGGGTAAGAGCGCTGTGTGTGTGTGTGTGTGTGTGTGTGTGTGTGTGTGTGTGTGTGTGTGTGTGTGTGTGTTTGCCTTCCCTGTGACCACAGACCAGACAACAAGACTCCTGGGACAGAGAAAGAGGGGGATGAAGCGAGAATATAGAAAGGAGGGTAGAGGAAGTAGACACTCACTCCCTCCGATCTCAGCCACTAACTGACAGGAGCTCCGAATTCTGGAAAAACTAATATGGCGTTCAAACGAGGCCAGCGTCTATTCTGTGATCCATTTTCACACTGACCGTTTGCTTAATTAACATAGAAACTCCAACCCTACGAAATCAGAATTCAGAATAGAAAAACTCCATCCAAAAATCCATTCAGTCATTTCAGTGAAAGTCTCCACTTCCACAAGGCTTCGGTCATCTGTGACCGGTCGAATGTGTGTCTGAAATGGCACCTTAGGCTCTAGTCCAAAAATAGGAAAGGTAGGTTTAGATGCATCTTTAGAAAAGCCAATAGATTTAGCTTCGAGGGACAGGTTCAGGAGCGAGTCATTGCAAGAGATTATAGGTAGGGAGAGGAGGAGGAAGAGGAGGAGGTGAACCAAGAAGAAAGGAGAGGAGGATTCTGGGAATGTAATGCCCAGTATAAGGTAGAAAGCGGTGTGTGTGTGTGTGTGTGTGTGTGTGTGTGTGTGTGTGTGTGTGTGTGTGTGTGTGTGTGTGTGTGTGTGTGTGTGTGTGTGTGTGTGTGTGTGTGTGTGTGTGTGTGTGTGTGTGTGTGTGTGTGTGTGTGTGTGTGTGTGTGTGTGTGTGTGTGTGTGTGTGTGTGTGTGTGTGTGTGTGTGTGTGTGTGTGTGTGTGTGTGTGTGTGTGTGTGTGTGTGTGTGTGTGTGTGTGTGTGTGTGTGTGTGTGTGTGTGTGTGTGTGTGTGTGTGTGTGTGTGTGTGTGTGTGTGTGTGTGTGTGTGTGTGTGTGTGTGTGTGTGTGTGTGTGTGCGTGCGAGCGTTCATCTGTGAGTGTGTGTAGATGGGTTGTCATACCGGCCGGATGGTAATCCCTAACCACCTGTCTGTCCACTTTATGGTAATACATCCCGAGTCGTTGCCGGGGGTGACGTGATGTCACAACCTCTCAGAGAATGCTGGTGTTCCCACAGGGGAGTCGCAGAGTGTTCACAGAGCAGGACATTTTCTGACATCTCTCCTTCCTCTGCTGTCTTTTTCTATCTCTCTCTCTCTCTCTCTCTCTCTCTCTCTCTCTCTCTCTCTCTCTCTCTCTCTCTCCTTTCTCACCCTTCTCTCTCTCTCTCGCTCTCCTCTCTCCTCAATTTCTCTTTCCCCTCACCCTTCTCTCCTCTTCTTTCTGTAGATAAAAATTTTCTCTCCTCCTCTGTGTGGTTCAGCCCAGCCATCTCCCTGGGGAGCTCCTACTCACTTAAAACCCTTTTTCTCTCCCATTCAAAACCAACTGGCTTTGTTTCTGCAGTATAAAGCTCACTCCTGCAGGTGGTCCCCATTTTCTGTTTTTACCCAATGCTGAGTCATGTTCCGAAATATAAGGCGTACACACACACACATACACAGCCGAGAAACACATTGATACATTATTTAGACTCATGGTTGACTCAGAGGTACAAAAAAGGTTCAATCTAGAACCTAAAAGGGTTATTCGGCTGTCCCTGTAGGAGAACCATTTAAAAAAAAAAAATGGTTCAATGTAGAGCCCTTTTACAGAGGAACCAAAAAGGGTTCTCCTGACCTATTGGGAGAGCTGAAGAACCCTTTTGGAACCCTTTTTTCTAAGAGTGTAGGAAAAATACAAGTGAGATCATTTTTTTATCTGAGGAGCGTTGGAGTTGGAATCTTCCTGGTAACTAAGCGGTAACTAAGGTTATAATGGGATGGTCTGTGAGGTGTAACACATTATGACTGGCTTGGTTTGAAACCAAGTCATCTGTGTGCCATAATATTGTGTTAGCCCATTGAGCTTAAGATACCTTAATAGAAAATGACTCAAGTAAAAGTGAAAGTCACCCAGTAAAATACTACTTAAGTAAAAGTATTTGGTTTTAAATATACTTAAGTATCAAAAGTAAATGGAATGGCTAAAATATACTTAGGTATCAAAAGTAAAAGTATAAATCATTTCAAATTCCTCATATTAAGCAAACCAGACGGCACCGTTTTCTTGTTTTTATATTTAAAGATAGCCAGGGGAACACTCCAACACTCAGACATGATTAACAAACGAGGCATTTGTCTTTAGATCAGAGGCAGTAGAGATAACCAGGGATGTTGGACCATTTTCCTGTCCTGCTAAGCATTCAAAATGTATCAAGTACTTTTGGGTGTCAGGGAAAATGTATGGAGTAAAAAGTACATTATTTTCTTTAGGAATGTAGTGAAGTAAAAGTAAAAGTTCTCAAAATTATAGTAAAGTAAAGTACAGATACCAAAAAATACTAATTTAGTAGTACTTTAAAGTATTTTTACTTAAGTACTTTACACCATTGCTTTAGCCTCGGCAGGCAATCAGGTCTTCAGGTCTCAGACAAGGGTTATTCCATTACACACACACACACACACACACACACACACACACACACACACACACACACACACACACACACACACACACACACACACTGCAGTGGAAGCTGTGATGAGGAGAGTGGTCCCATTGCGGGCCGGTCCAGTGGAGTCTTGTTGCTCTGTGTGTTGAAGTGTCATGAACTATTGTTGCTCTGTGTGTTGAAATGTCATGAACTATTGTTGCTCTGTGTGTTGAAAATTCATGAACTATTGTTGCTCTGTGTGTTGAAAATTCATGAACTATTGTTGCTGTCTGTGTGTTGAAAATTCATGAACTATTGTTGCTCTGTGTGTTGAAGGGACATTAACTCTTGTTGCTGTGTGTGTGTTGAAGGGACATTAACTATTGTTGCTCTGTGTGTTGAAGGGACATTAACTCTTGTTGCTATGTGTGTGTTGAAGGGACATTAACTATTGTTGCTCTGTGTGTTGAAGGGACATTAACTCTTGTTGCTGTGTGTGTGTTGAAGGGACATTAACTATTGTTGCTCTGTGTGTTGAAGGGACATTAACTCGTGTTGCTCTGTGTTGAAAATACATTAACTCTTGTTGCTATGTGTGTTGAAGGGACATTAACTCTTGTTGCTCTGTGTTGAAGTAAATCAACTCTTGTTGCTGTGTGTTGAAAATACATTAACTCTTGTTGCTTTGTGTTGAAGGTACATTAACTCGTGTTGCTCTGTGTGTGTTGAAGGGACATTAACTCTCCCCTGCCTCCCCTCTCCTATCTCTTCCCAGGTCAACGACGCTGTAGGGAGTGGCTGGCCCTGGCTCTATTTTGTCACGCTAATCATCATAGGGTCATTTTTTGTGCTTAACTTGGTGTTGGGGGTTTTGAGCGGGTAAGAACTGGTTCTAGTGCAGGTTCAAATGTAGCATGGCCTCTTCCTCTCCGGCTGACTGACTGGTTCTGCTGTGGCCTTTTCTCCCTGCTTGACTGACTGGTTCTACCATGGCCTCTTCTGTCAGTCTGACTGACTGGTTCTACCATGGCCTCTTCTGCTCTGGTCTGCCTGCTTGATGGACTGACTGACTGCTCCTCTGGTCTGACTGCTTGATGGACTGACTGACCGCTCCTCTGGTCTGCCTGCTTGATGGACTGACTGACTGCTCCACTGATCTGCCTGCTTGATGGACTGACTGACTGCTCCTCTGGTCTGACTGCTTGATGGACTGACTGACCGCTCCTCTGGTCTGCCTGCTTAATGGACTGACTGACTGCTCCACTGATCTGCCTGCTTGATGGAATGACTGACTGTTCCTCTGGTCTGACTGCTTGATGGACTGACTGACTGACCGCCCCTCTGGTCTGCCTGCTTGATGGACTGACTGACCGCTCCACTGATCTGCCTGCTTGATGGACTGACTGACTGCTCCTCTGGTCTGCCTGCTTGATGGACTGACTGACCGCTCCACTGATCTGCCTGCTTGATGGACTGACTGACTGCTCCTCTAGTCTGCCTGCTTGATGAACTGACTGACCGCTCCTCTGGTGTGCTTGCTTGATGGACTGACTGACCGCTCCTCTGGTCTGCCAGCTTGATGGACTGACTGACTTGTTCTGCTGTGGCCTCTTCTTCCAGCCTGACTTACTGACTGCTCTTATTTCTGACTGACTGACTTGCTGACTGTCCCTCCACCTCCTCTCCTCTAGCTCTTCATGCTAAACCACTCTATTCTAGTCTCAGGCTTTTAGTTGGGATGGATGCTGCTGTTATTGCTGTTAGCTGGGGGAATACAGTGACCTATTATAGCCCATCTATAATGGATGATGTCTCAAGATGTGTCTCCAGTATGTAGAACGTTGTTTGTTAGGACAACATTCATGAACTTTAGCTCCTGTATGTCTTAACTTTGTTTCCATCTGTATATCTACAGTACGTTTATCTGTTATCTTTTCTTTGCATGCTTCATACTCAACATATATCCCCAAAAGTCCTGCTAAGTATGTGAATCCACATCAATGCTAAATGGATATCAGAGAACAGAGGGAGAGGACAGGAAGCCATACATGGACATAGACAGGACATGGAAAACAGAGAGACTGCAGGGAGTATTTCTACTGAAGGTACTAAGGGTGCATATATCCAGTACAACAGGAGACAGGACATGGAGAACAGAGAGACTGCAGGGAGTATTTCTACTGAAGGCACTAAGGGTGCATATATCCAGTACAACAGGAGACAGGACATACAGCGGGTGAAATAAGTATTGAACACGTCACAATTTTTCTCAGTAAATATATTTCCAAAGGTGCTATTGACATGAAATTTTCACCAGATATTGGTAACAACCCAAGTAATCCATACATACAAATAAAACAAAACAAATAAGTTCATAGATTAAGTTATGTGTAATAATGTGAAATGACACAGGAAAAAAGTATTGAACACATGAAGAAAGGGAGGTGCAAAAAGGCATGGAAAGCCAAGACAACAGCTGAAAACTATCAGTAATTAAAAAGCAATCCAGCCCCCTGTCAGTGCAAATTAATATCAGCTGGTTCAGTCCCAACTGATGGCCTACAAAAAGGTCTCATTGCCAAGGTGTCACACAAGACACATCTCATGATGGTAAAAGCAAAGAGCTGTCTCAAGACCTTCGCAACCTAATTGTTGCAAAACATAATGATGGCATTGGTTATAGGCACATTTCTAAGCTTCTGAATGTTCCAGTGAGCACTGTTGGGGCCATAATACGGAAGTTGAAAGACAATCATTTCACCATAAATTTGCCTCGACCAGGTGCTCCTCGCAAGATTTCTGACAGAGGAGTGATAAGAATTATCAGAAGAGTTGTCCAAGAGCCAAGGACCACTTGTGGAGAGCTTCAAAAAGACCTGCAATTAGCAGGTACTGTTGTCTCAAAGAAAACAGTAAGTAATGCACTCCACCGCCATGGCCTGTATGCACGCTCACCACGCCAGACTCCATTGCTGAAAAAAAAGCATGTTGAAGCTCGTTTAAAGTTTGCTGCACAACATTTGGAAAAGCCAGTGAAGTACTGGGAGAATATAGTGTGGTCAGATGAGAGCAAAATTGAACTGTTTAGATGTCACAATACACACCATGTTTGGAGGAGAAATGGCACTGCACATCACCCTAAAAACACCATACCAACAGTGAAGTTTGGAGGTGTGAACATCATGGTGTGGGGCTGCTTTTCAGCAAATGGTACTGGCAAACTTCACATAATTGAAGGAAGGTTGAATGGGCAAATTTACCGAGACATTCTTGACAAAAATCTGCTGCCATCTACCAGGATGATGAAGATGAAACGAGGGTGGACATTTCAGCAAGACAATGATCCCAAACACACAGCCAAGAAACTCTCAATTGGTTTCAAAGAAAGAAAATAAAGCTGCTAGAATGGCCCAGCCAATCACCTGACTTAAATCCCATTGAAAATCTATGGAAAGAACTGAAGATCAAGATTCATAGAAGAGGCCCACGGAACCTTCAAGATTTTAAGACTGTTTGTGTGGAAGAATGGGCCAAAATCACACCAGAGCAATGCATGCGACTAGATTCTCCATACAGGAGGCGTCTTGAAGCTGTCATTACCAACAAAGGCTTTTGTACAAAGTATTAAATAAATATCAGTAAGTGTGTTCAATACTTTTTCCCTGTGTCATTTCACATTATTACACATAACTTAATTTCTGAACTTATTTGTTTTGGTTTCTTTGTATGTATGGAGTTACTTGGGTTGTTACCAACATTGACATTTCATGTCAATAGCACCTTTGGAAATATATTTACTGAGAAAAATGGTGACGTGTTCAATACTTATTTCACCCGCTGTATATATATATATCCAGTACAACAGGAGACAGGACATATATATATATATTCAGTACAACAGGAGACAGGACATATATATATCCAGTACAACAGGAGACAGGACATGTATATATATATATCCAGTACAACACGAGACAGGACATATATATATATATATATATGTCCTATATATATATATATATATATATATATATATATATATATATATATCCAGTACAACAGGACATATATATATATATCCAGTACAACAGGAGACAGGACATATATATATATATATATATATATATATCCAGTACAACAGGAGACAGGACATGTGTGTATATATATATATATCCAGTACAACAGGAGACAGGACATATTTATATATATATCCAGTACAACAGGAGACAGGACATGTATATATATATATATATCCAGTACAACAGGAGACAGGACATGTGTATATATATATCCAGTACAACAGGAGACAGGACATATTTATATATATATATATATATATATATATATATATATATATATATATATATATATCCAGTACAACAGGAGACAGGACATATTTATATATATATATATATATATATATATATATATATATATATATATATATATATATATATATATATCCAGTACAACAGGAGACAGGACATATATACAGTGGGGAGAACAAGTATTTGATACACTGCCGATTTTGCAGGTTTTCCTACTTACAAAGCATGTAGAGGTCTGTAATTTTTATCATAGGTACTCTTCAACTGTGATTGACGGAATCTAAAACAACAATCCAGAAAATCACATTGTATGATTTTTAAATAATTAATTTGCATTTTATTGCAGGACATAAGTATTTGATCACCTACCAACCAGTAAGAATTCCGGCTCTCACAGACCTGTTCGTTTTTCTTTAAGAAGCCCTCCTGTTCTCCACTCATTACCTGTATTAACTGCACCTGTTTGAACTCGTTACCTGTATAACTGACACCTGTCCACACACTCAATCAAACAGACTCCAACCTCTCCACAATGGCCAAGACCAGAGAGCTGTGTAAGGACATCAGGGATAAAATTGAAGACCTGCACAAGGCTGGGATGGGCTACAGGACAATAGGCAAGCAGCTTGGTGAGAAGGCAACAACTGTTGGCGCAATTATTAGAGAATGGAAGAAGTTCAAGATGACGGTCAATCTCCCTTGGTCTGGGGCACCATGCAAGATCTCACCTCGTGGGGCATCAATGATCATGAGGAAGGTGAGGGATCAGCCCAGAACTACACGGCAGGACCTGGTCAATGACCTGAAGAGAGCTGGGACCACAGTCTCAAAGAAAACCATTAGTAACACACTGCGCCGTCATGGATTAAAATCCTGCGCACGCAAGGTCCCCCTGCTCAAGCCAGCGCATGTCCAGGCCCGTCTGAAGTTTGCCAATGACCATCTGGATGATCCAGAGGAGGAATGGGAGAAGGTCATGTGGTCTGATGAGACAAAAATAGAGCTTTTTGGTCTAAACTCCACTCGCCGTGTTTGGAGGAAGAAGAAGGATGAGTACAACCCCAAGAACACCATCCCAACCGTGAAGCATGGAGGTGGAAACATCATTCTTTGGGGATGCTTTTCTGCAAAGGGGACAGGACGACTGCACCGTATTGAGGGGAGAATGGATGGGGCCATGTATTGCGAGATCTTGGCCAACAACCTCCTTCCCTCAGTAAGAGCATTGAAGATGGGTCGTGGCTGGGTCTTCCAGCATGACAACGACCCAAAACACACAGCCAGGGCAACTAAGGAGTGGCTCCGTAAGAAGCATCTCAAGGTCCTGGAGTGGCCTAGCCAGTCTCCAGACCTGAACCCAATAGAAAATCTTTGGAGGGAGCTGAAAGTCCGTATTGCCCAGCGACAGCCCCGAAACCTGAAGGATCTGGATGGAGGAGTGGGCCAAAATCCCTGCTGCAGTGTGTGCAAACCTGGTCAAGAACTACAGGAAACGTATGATCTGCAAACAATTGCAAACAAAGGTTTCTCTACCAAATATTAAGTTCTGCTTTTCTGATGTATCAAATACTTATGTCATGCAATAAAATGCAAATCAATTACTTAAAAATCATACAATGTGATTTTCTGGATTTTTGTTTTAGATTCCGTCACTCACAGTTGAAGTGTACCTATGATAAAAATTACAGACTTCTACATGCTTTGTAAGTGGGAAAACCTGCAAAATCGGCAGTGTATCAAATACTTGTTCTCCCCACTGTATATATATCCAGTACAACAGGAGACAGGACATATTTATATATATATATATATATATATATCCAGTACAACAGGAGACAGGACATATATATATATATATCCAGTACAACAGGAGACAGGACATATTTATATATATATATATATATATATATATATCCAGTACAACAGGAGACAGGAGATATTTATATATATATCCAGTACAACAGGAGACAGGAGATATTTATATATATATATATATATATATATATATATATATCCAGTACAACAGGAGACAGGACATATATATATATATATCCAGTACAACAGGAGACAGGAGATATTTATATATATATATATATATATATATATATATATATATCCAGTACAACAGGAGACAGGACATATATATATATATATCCAGTACAACAGGAGACAGGAGATATTTATATATATATCCAGGACATGGAGAAACTTTTGGGGACCATTTCCTCTCTATTTATAATACTGGAGCGACTCCTCCAGTTTGTCTCATCGATGTTCCCATTTATTATATCAGGTAGCCTGGGGTCGTGTTCCAAATGGCACCCTATTCCCTATGTACTTCACTACTGTTGACCCTATCGTGTCCCCTGTCATTGGGCCCTGGTATAAAGTAGTGCACTATAAAGGGAATAGGGTGCCATTTGGGACGCGGCCAGGGCCATGGGCCAGCAGACATACTCAGCCCTGTAGAGAGAGTCTGTGGTGTGGGGCTGTGATTTCAGAACTCCCCAGGTGATCAGTACTCCACCCAAACACCACTTACCAACACAGTGATTTCCTCAAACACCAATCAGGGAGGTCGGAAGCTGTGTAGGCCCTGGTGGTAGGACGCGTCCCAAATGGAACCCTATTCCCTTTATAGAGCACTACTTTTTACCAGGGCCCATAGTGAATAGGGTGCCATTTGGGACTAGAAGTTTAAAGTATTGTTTGTCATGTAGTCTCATCGCGTTCTTGACCTTTTGTTCTATTGCATGACTTGAAGGTGCTACAGAGTAGATGATGTAGCATTCTCCAGATCTGTGTATTTCACCATTCAGCTGGCTTCTCTCCTGTTGCTTATAGTAATTGTTGAAGTCTCACCACCTAAAATACACTGAGTGTACAAAACATTAAGAACACCTTCCTAATATTGAGTTGCACTCCCCCTTTTGCCCTCAGAACAGCCTCAATACGTCGGGGCATGGACTCTACGAGAATCTTTTGAGCGTGAAAAACCCAGCAGCATTGCAGTTCTTGACACAAACCGGTGCGTCTGGCACCTACTACCGTACCCCGTTCAAAGGCACTCAAATCTTTTGTCTTGCCCATTCACCCTCTGAATGGAACACATACACAATCCATGTCTCAATTGTCTAAAGGCTTAAAAATCCTTCTTTAACCTGACTCCTCCCCTTCATCTACACTGATTGAAGTGGATTTAACATGTGACATCAATAAGGGATGTCATGGAAAGGACAGGTGTTCATAATGTTTTGTCCACTCAGTGTATATGCAATACTCATATTTCCATACCTGTGGCTTGTTCCTTAATGATGTGACAAAATTATTTATTCTGTATCTACAGTGGGACAAATTGGGCAACTTTGATTGTGTTGAGAATGAGCTTTCTATCTTTCAAATTCACTTTATTTTTCCTTTTCTAATAGGGCTACTGCTTGCTCAGAAAAATACTGAGAATCTGTTGCTACAATTGCTACAATGGTTTTCAGATTCTCCATCCTCTTCTCCTCCTCCTCCTCCTCTCTCTCCTCCTCCTTCTCCTCATCCTCATCCTCTCCTCCATCCTCTCCTCCTCCATCCTTTCCTCTCCTCTCCACCTCCTCTCCTTCATCCTCTCCTCTCCTCTCCTCTCCTCTCCTCTCCTCTCCTCTCCTCTCCTCTCCTCTCCTCTCCTCTCCTCTCCTCTCCTCTCCTCCTCCATCCTTTCCTCTCTTCTCCACCTCCCCATCTCTTCTTCTCCTCCATACTCTCCTCTTCTACTCCCTCTCCTCCCTCTACTTCCTTTCCTCTCCTCTCCTCTCCCTCTCTCCTGTCTTTGCAGAGAGTTTTCTAAGGAGAGAGAGAAGGCCAAGGCCAGAGGAGACTTCCAGAAGCTGAGAGAGAAGCAGCAGCTGGAGGAGGACCTGAAGGGTTACCTGGACTGGATCACACAGGCTGAAGACATCGACCCTGAGAACGAGGAGGAGGGGCTGGACGAGGAGAAGCCCAGAAACCGTGAGTGCAGTCGGAGGAGAGGAGGGAGGGAAAGAGGGGGAGGGAATGGAGGGCTAGATACAATGAAATGGAGGCTGGTGGGATTAGTTGTGTGTTTGTATGTAGGTGTGTGTCATTTGTGTGTAGGTTTGTGTGTAGGTTTGTGTGTGTGTGTGTGTGTGTGTGTGTGTGTGTGTGTGTGTGTGTGTGTGTGTGTGATGAGTATTGTCAGAGAGGAGTTACCAATCAAGTGCAACAATTGTGTCAATCAATACTTCTCCACCTGAGCCTCTGAGCGCTCTACCCTCAGTACAGAGTGTGTGTGTGTGTGTGTGTGTGTGTGTGTGTGTGTGTGTGTGTGTGTGTGTGTGTGTGTGTGTGTGTGTGTGTGTGTGTGTGTGTGTGTGTGTGTGTGTGTGTGTGTGTGCATGTGTGCGTACATGAATGTGTTGTCTCCCCTATCCTGTAGTTCAGTACAGGGCCTCCCAGGCAATGTAGTGCAGGCTGGTCCTAAGTCACAGTGGATAGGACTGGCAGTCTCTCCCCTCCACGGTCAATGGGCTATCGATT
This sequence comes from Thymallus thymallus, assembly GCA_023634145.1. Lineage (NCBI taxonomy): Eukaryota > Metazoa > Chordata > Actinopteri > Salmoniformes > Salmonidae > Thymallus > Thymallus thymallus. The sequence goes on from CM042421.1 coordinate 3,953,564, forward strand.
CCCCCTAACACCACCATGCTACGATGCCATTCCCCCTAACACCACCATGCTACGATGCCATTCCCCCTAACACCACCATGCTACGATGCCATTCCCCCTAACACCACCATGCTACGATGCCATTCCCCCTAACACCACCATGCTACGAACCCTGGAGCCCTGGAACCCTGGAGCCCTCAGTGTGTTGGACACACTTGGAGCTCTGGGAAGCTGGGACTCAACACATGGAAACAGGGCTGGAGGACATTTCCTAACATACATTTCCTAACATACAGTATATGTATGGCACCATTCTCCCTGTACAGTACGGTGTCCAATCAAAATGCATATTTTGACAAATGGGTAAAATAATGTTATTGTGTAGATAATTCTCTAAGACAACCAATGGTTGAAACCTCATGTCTCTTTCATAATCCGTTCAAAGGTTATAGGAGTTCCTACCCTTGTAGAATGATGGCCAGAATGAGGTGACTACATCAGCTCGTGTCATGTTAGTTTAGATTTTTGCGACCTGCGAAAACAACTTTGAAGACGACGGCCACAAAATGTAAAATCCTCAAAGGTTTTTATGAGAAACCTGCACCGCTCTGTCAACAGAGCTCGGTGCTTATTCAAATCAAATCAAATCACATTTTATTGGTCACATACATGTGGTTAACAGATGTTATTGCGGGTGTAGGGAAATGCTCCGACAAGTAATATCTAACAGTTTGACAACATATACCCAAATACACATAAATCTAAGTAATGAATGGATTGAGAATATATACATATATGTCAGAGCAGCATTGGACTGAGATACAGTGGCATAGTAAGCTTTATAGTATACAGTATACACATAAGAGATTGGTGATGCAGAATGTAAATAAGATATCGTAGAATAGAGTGCAGTTTATACACATAGAGATGAGTGATGCAGATACAGATACATTATTAAAGTGGTTAGTGTTCTATTCCTTAAAGTGGCCTGTGATTTCTAATCAGTATCTATAGGCAGCAGCCTCTGGTGTGTTAGTGATGACTGTTTAACAGTCTGATGGCCTTGAGATAGAAGCTGTTTCTCAGTCTCTCGGTCCCAGCTTAGATGCAACTGTACTGACCTCACCTTCTGGATGACAGCGGGGTGAACAGGCAGTGGCTCGGGTGGTTGATGTCTTTGATGATCTTTTTGGCCTTCCTGTGGATATATTGTTTATGATATCTTAGAGAAAGAGTCCACTGAAATATTCAGAACATTAATAATCATATTTGTCTTGATGAAATTGATTTTATAACATAAGGAAGTGAAATTTCATCCCCAAAGCACATGTTCACCCTCTGTGGGCAGAGTGGGTGGGCACCCTATATGTAGAGCACTATGTAGCTCGTATGGGAACACACACTCTGGCAGCATCACAGGTCACTCCTACAGATCAATGCTAGAGATCAGGGCAGAGATTAAAGGCCTTATCCCTTGAGGCTTTAGCTCAGCAGGCTGACACAGTCAGTGTGATAGACTGAGACTGAGGGACTGAGAGACAGGGCACCAGGCTTTAGCTCAGCAGGCTGACACAGTCTTGTGGTGAACGGATGGCTTGTGGTTAAAGCCAGCTTTGATTCCTGCAATCCTAAAAACAATATTTGCAACATCCTTCAGCAGTTCTCATGGTTGTAAGAAAGTCAGCCAAGCTCAGTGTGATAGACTGAGACTGAGGGACTGAGAGACAGGACACCAGGCTTACTCACAGCAGCTAAATGAAGATACAGCCAAGTGTGACAGATAGGCTATTTACATACCACTCTGCAATCAGGAGATGGAGAGAGGGAGGGGGAAGGAGGGAGGGAGGGAGGGAGGGAGGGAGGGAGGGAGGGAGGGAGGGAGGGAGGAGGGAGGGAGGGAGGGAAGGAGGGAAGGAGGGAGAGAGAGGGTAAGATAAAAAAAAATGAGATAAGCCAGAGAAAGCTTATTTCTGTCCCACAATTGTCGAGGATAGATGGATTGATTGATTGACAGACAGGTTATTTTGCCCCCAGACAGTCGTGTCTTTAGTAGATAATTATAGAGACAGTTTAAAGTGTTGTAGATGACTCACGCTCAGGAGATCACATACTGATCCCTGTACATTTGGTCATCTAATGGGTGATGTACTAAATCAGTTATTGTAGCATAAAAACAACAATTGGGCTTGTGTCATGGTGTAGGGAGGGCATAATTAGGATGGGGGGGATGAAGGACCAAATCTATGACAGAGTACCATGAAATGACATACAGAGCTCTGAGCAACACCGCCATCTAGAGGCAGGACTGTGTACTCTCTTTATTTTATTTTTATTTAACTAGGCAAGTCAGTTAAGAACAAATTCTTATTTACAATGATGTAATGATCTCTCTCTCCATCTCATCTGACAGCCAGCTTGCCAGCCAGTCAGCCAGCTCTCTCTCTACCTGCATGGCAGTCAGTCAGTCAGGGTCTCTCTCTACCTGTATTTTATTTTTTTATTTAACCTTTATTTAACTAGGCAAATCTGTTAGGAACAGTGGGTTAACTGCCTTGTTCAGAGGCAGAACAACAGATTTTTACCTTGTCAGCTCGGGGATTCGATCAAGCAACCTTTTGGTTACGGGCCCAACACTCTATTCACTTGGCTACCTGTATGACAGTCAGCCAGTCAGTTAGCCAGTCATCCAGTCAGCCAGCTATCTCTACCTGTATGACAGTCAGCCAGTCAGTTAGCCAGCCATCCAGTCAGCCAGCTATCTCTACCTGTATGACAGTCAGCCAGTCAGTTAGCCAGCCATCCAGTCAGTCAGCTCTCTTTCTACCTGTACGACAGTCAGCCAGTCAGTCAGCCAGCTCTCTCTCTACCTGTACGACAGTCAGTCAGTCAGCCAGTCAGTCAGCCAGCTCTCTCTCTACCTGTATGACAGTCAGTCAGCCAGTCAGCCAGCTCTCTCTACCTGTATGACAGTCAGCCAGTCAGTCAGCCAGCTCTCTCTACCTGTATGACAGTCAGCCAGTCAGTCAGCCAGCTCTCTCTACCTGTATGACAGTCAGCCAGTCAGTCAGCCAGCTCTCTCTACCTGTATGACAGTCAGTCAGTCAGCCAGCTCTCTCTACCTGTACGACTCTTTATGCTTCTCTCTTCCTTTAGCGTGATATTTCTCTCCGTAGCACTCTCTCTCTTCTCTCGTGTGTGTGTGTGTGTGTGTGTGTGTGTGTGTGTGTGTGTGTGTGTGTGTGTGTGTGTGTGTGTGTGTGTGTGTGTGTGTGTGTGTGTGTGTGTGTGTGTGTGTGTGTGTGTGTGTGTGTGTGTGTGTGTGTGTGTGTGTGTGTGTGTGTGTGTGTGTGTGTGTGTGTGTGTGTGTGTGTGTGTGTGTGTGTGTGTGTGTGTGATGTCCGGCCAGTGGGGCAGTATTGTTTTCATTCATCACAGCAAACTGATAGAGAAGGAGGGAGAGGGAGAAAAAGAGAGAGAGAAGGAGAGAGAGAGGGAGGGAGGGAGGGAGGGAGAGCGAGAGAAGGAGGGAGAGAGAGAGAGAGAGAGAGCGAGGGAGGGAGGGAGGGAGGGAGGGATGGGAGGGAGTATAATTAAAGTTCAGATATATTTTAGACTATAGACTGTATAGTTAAAGATTGATATAGATATTACACTGTAGACTGTATAATTTAAATTTCAGATAGATTTTAGACTCTGGATTGTATAGTTAAAGATTGATATAGATATTAGACTGTATACTGTAGACTCTGGATTGTATAGTTAAAGTTTCAGATAGATTCTAGACTGTAGTCTGTATAATTAAAGTTTCAGAAAGATGTTTGAATGTAGGCTGAATATTTAAAGTTTCAGATAGAATTTAGACTGTATGCTGTATAATTAGTTTTAGATAGATTTTAGACTGTAGGCTGTCTAACGTTTCAGATAGATTTTAGACTAGGCTGTATAATTAAAGTTTCAGATAGATTTTAGACTCTAGGGTGTATAATTAAAGTTTCAGATATATTTCAGAATGTAAGCTTTATATTTAGAATTTCAGATAGTATTTAGACTGTATTCTGTATAATTTAAGTTTCAGAAAGATTTTAGACCTGGGAATGTATAGTTAAAGTTTCAGATAGATTTTAGACTTTGGACTGTATAGTTAAAGTTTCAGATATATTTAAGACTTCAGTCTGTATAATTTGAGTTTCAGATAGATTTTAGACTGTAGGCTGTATAATTAAAGGTTCAGATAGATTTTAGACTGTAGGCTGTATGATTATTTTTATATATATTTTAGACTGTTGGCTGTATAATTAAAGTTTCAGATAGATTTTAGACTGTGGACTGTATAGTTAAAGTTTCAGATAGATTTTAGACTGTACACTGTATAATTAGTTTTAGATAGATTTTAGACTGTAGGCTGTGTAATTAAAGTTTCAGATATATTTTAGACTGTGGACTGTATAGTTAAAGTTTCATATAGTTTTTAGTTTGTAGGCTGTATACTTGAAGTTTCAGATAGATTTTAGACTGTGGACTGTATAGTTAAAGTTTCAGATAGATTTTAGACTGTGGACTGTATAGTTAAAGTTTCAGATAGATTTTAGACTGTGGACTGTATAGTTAAAGTTTCAGATAGATTTTAGACTGTGGACTGTATAGTTAAAGTTTCAGATAGATTTTAGACTGTGGACTGTATAGTTAAAGTTTCAGATAGATTTTAGACTGTAGGCTTTATATTTAGAATTTTGAGTACGGTCTCTGGTTGATGCCCCGGACCCTTTCCTCCCAGATGAAGAATAGGGATTCCTCTTTATGAATGTGTGTGTCTGTGCATGTGTGTATGTTTGAGCATGTACAGTATGTGTGTGTGAGTGTGTGTGTATTTTACGGGGATTAAATGTACTATGCCAATGACTGTATAATCTCAAAGTTAAGACCTGCAGAAACAGGTGTGTACTTCCTGTTTTGTGTTTGAGTCCTTGTGTGTATGTTTTCTTGTGTGATATGTGTCTGATATGTGTGTGTACTATGTGTTTGTGTGTGTGTAACATGTGTGTATGTGTATTTGTCACTGGGTGGCATGCATACCTTGAATGACATTCCCATCTTGTTTGAGGAAGGAGTGACCCTGGCCGACTTGCTTGACAAGAAGAAGGGGAAGTTTGCTTGGTTTAGTCACTCCAGTGAGACCCATGGTAAATGCCTGCCCCTCCCTCGGTGTGTGTGTGTAACCTGTTTGTGTTCTGGTTTCCCAGGCTTTCTGATCCTTGTGACGTGTGTATGTTGTGTTTGTGTTGTCAGTAAGTACACTGCATTTGGACGTTTTCCAGATTTTGTTACGTTACAGCCTTATTCTGAAATTAAAATATACCTTATTTGCAAAACTATTCAGACCCTTTGCTATGAGACTCTAAATTGAGCTCAGGTGCATCCTGTTTCCATTGATCAGCCTTGAGATGTTTCTACAACTTGATTGGAATCCACCAGTGTTAAATTCAATTGATTGGACATGATTTGAAGAGGCACACACCCGTCTATATAAGGTCCCACAGTTGACAGTGCATGTCAGGGCAAAAAACAAGTCATGAGGTCGAAGGAATTTTCCGTAGAGCGCTGTGTTGAGATTGTGTTGAGGCACAGATCTGGGGAAGGGTACCAAAAAATGTATGCAGCATTGAAGCTCCCCAAGAACACAGTGGCCTCCATCATTCTTAATGGAGAAACTCTTCCTAGAGCTGGCCGCCGGGGGAAAAGGGCCTTGGTCAGGGAGGTGACCAAGAACCTGATGGTCACTCTGACGGAGCTCTAAAGTTCTTCTGTGGAGATGGGAGAACCTTCAAGATGGATAACCATCTCTGCAGCACTCCACCAATCAGGTCTTTATGGTAGAGTGGCCAGACGGAAGCCACTCCTCAATAAAAGGCACTTGACAGCCCGCTTGGAGTTTGCCAAAAGGCACCTAAAGACTCTCAGACCATGAGAAACAAGATGCTCTGGTATGATTCAATCAAGATTGAACTCTTTGGCCTTAATGCCAAGCATCACATCTGGAGGAAACCTGGCACCATCCCTACAGTGAAGCATGGAGGTGGCAGCATCATGCTGTGGGGATGTTTTTCAGCTGCAGGGACTGGGAGACTAGTCAGGATCAAGGGAAAGATGAATGGAGCAAAGTACAGAGAGATCCTTGATGAAAACCTACTCCAGAGTGCTCAGGACCACAGACTGGGGCAAAGGTTCACCTTCCAACAGGTTAATGACCCTAAGCACACAGCCATGACAACACAGGAGTGGCTTTGGGACAAGTCTCTGAATGTCCTTGAGTGGCCCAACTGGACTTGAACCCGAACATGTCGGGAGAGACCTGAAAATAGCTGTGCAGCGACGCTCCCCATCCAACCTGACCGAGCTTGAGAGGATCTGCAGAGAAGAATGTGAGAAACTCCCCAAATACAGGTGTGCCAAACTTCATAGCGTCATACCCAAGAAGACTCGAGGCTGTAATCACTGCCAAAGGTGCTTCAACAAAGTACTGAGTAAAGGGTCAGAAAACTTATGTAAATGTGATATTTCCGTTTTTTATTTGTAATACATTCGCAAAAATGTCTAAACATGTTTTTGCTTTGTCATTAAAAAACGATTTAACTCATTTTAGAATAAGGCAGTAATGTAACAAAATGTGGCAAAAATCTGAATACTTTTCGAATGCACTGTATGTGAGTTGTAGCTGTGTCTCTCTCTGTGCCTGGACTACTCAACAGAAGAAGGGGTGTGAAGTGAACTGAGCTGGCTGTTACTGTACCCTGAGAACTGAGCTGGCTGTTACTGTACCCTGAGAACTGAGCTGGCTGTTACTGTACCCTGAGAACTGAGCTGGCTGTTACTGTACCCTGAGAACTGAGCTGGCTGTTACTGTACCCTGAGAACTGAGCTGGCTGTTACTGTACCCTGAGAACTGAGCTGTCTGTTACTGTACCCTGAGAACTGAGCTGTCTGTTACTGTACCCTGAGAACTGAGCTGGCTGTTACTGTACCCTGAGAACTGAGCTGGCTGTTACTGTACCCTGAGAACTGAGCTGGCTGTTACTGTACCCTGAGAACTGAGCTGGCTGTTACTGTACCCCGAGAACTGAGCTGAGCTGGCTGTTACTGTACCCTGAGAACTGAACTGGCTGTTACTGTACCCTGAGAACTGAACTGGCTGTTACTGTACCCTGAGAACTGAGCTGGCTGTTACTGTACCCTGAGAACTGAGCTGAGCTGGCTGTTACTGTACCCCGAGAACTGAGCTGGCTGTTACTGTACCCCGAGAACTGAGCTGTCTGTTACTGTACCCTGAGAACTGAGCTGGCTGTTACTGTACCCCGAGAACTGGGCTGGCTGTTACTGTACCCTGAGAACTGAGCTGGCTGTTACTGTACCCTGAGAACTGAGCTGAGCTGGCTGTTACTGTACCCTGAGAACTGAGCTGGCTGTTACTGTACCCTGAGAACTGAGCTGGCTGTTACTGTACCCTGAGAACTGAGCTGGCTGTTACTGTACCCTGAGAACTGAGCTGGCTGTTACTGTACCCTGAGAACTGAGCTGGCTGTTACTGTACCCTGAGAACTGAACTGAACTGTCTGTTACTGTACCCTGAGAACTGAGCTGGCTGTTACTGTACCCTGAGAACTGAGCTGAGCTGGCTGTTACTGTACCCCGAGAACTGAGCTGGCTGTTACTGTACCCTGAGAACTGAGCTGGCTGTTACTGTACCCCGAGAACTGAGCTGGCTGTTACTGTACCCTGAGAACTGAGCTGGCTGTTACTGTACCCTGAGAACTGAGCTGAGCTGTCTGTTACTGTACCCTGAGAACTGAGCTGGCTGTTACTGTACCCTGAGAACTGAGCTGGCTGTTACTGTACCCTGAGAACTGAGCTGGCTGTTACTGTACCCTGAGAACTGAGCTGGCTGTTACTGTACCCTGAGAACTGAGCTGGCTGTTACTGTACCCTGAGAACTGAACTGAACTGTCTGTTACTGTACCCTGAGAACTGAGCTGGCTGTTACTGTACCCTGAGAACTGAGCTGGCTGTTACTGTACCCTGAGAACTAAACTGAGCTGTCTGTTACTGTACTCTCTCTCTCTCTCTCTCTCTCTCTCTCTCTCTCTCTCTCTCTCTCTCTCTCTCTCTCTCGCTCTCTCTCTCTCATCTTGTACACAGTGTGTGTGAGTGTGTGTGACTGTGTGTGGACTGCGTTGTGTGAGTAATTCTGTGTTCACATCCTTCAATTCACATCCTTCAGCTCACACAGTCTATGTGCGCATCACATGCTCTCAGCCGTCACTCTCTGTTTCCAGGTAACAGCCATCGTTTACACTTCATCCATGGAGCAGTGAAGACAAAAGCTGCTATCCTTCGTAAGGCGTGTGCGTCTGCATGGCAGAATCCACTACAATACCTCGACCTACTGAACTCTGTAGAACCAGCAAGCAGACTGCAAGGCCCCCTCTGCCCTTACCTCCCTTAATGCATCCACCTGTGGTCCCCTACTGGTCTTCAATGCTTCTTAACTGCAACTCTTCTCTCTACTCCAGTCATTGAGGCCAGCGGGACAGTGATCTGATCTTTTGACCGGGGTCCACAGAGCTCCTATTCTCTATGTGGTGCACTACGTTAGACCGGGTCACATTGGGCTATGTGCTGTGTTGTTTTCAGCACTGATTATTAGCATCCATGATCTAAAGTAGTGTACTATATAGGGATTAGGGTGCCATTTGGAACATACGCTGAGTTGTAGTTCTGTTGCCACTCTTTACTCGTTAAACCTGGATCACGTTCTGGATTAATATTCTGAATGATGACAGTCTGCATGTCAACCTCATGTTCTGAATATTAATATTAAGATGAAATAATATAATCGGACAAGTTTTTGTTTTGTTTTTGACTAGCGCTTGAAATATCTGGAGTTACCAACGTGTGTTGTTGCATGTTGCTCATGTTTCATCCACTCCCAGATATTTTTCTTGGATGATTTTATATCATCAACAACCTTTTTTGGAGACAGAAGCTAGTCTTTCTGAATGACCTTTGACCTGCCTGCTGAACTGCATGTTAGTTTGGAACCTCCTCTTTATCTTGAAAGGAGGAAATTTGCAAGCCAGCATTTTAACTCTAAACTAAGAGCCAACTCTGCCCTCTGAGGCTGACGTGGAAGTCATTTTCTTACATGGCGTTTTCATGTTTCTTTACAGCAAACTCCTTTATGACATTTTCATTTAGTGAACCATAATGTTAGGGTCAGGGTTTTATTATGTATTTTACCACCAACATGAGCAGAGTTAAAAATATTTTAAAGTAATGAATTAGATAGACTAGCTCTTGGATAGAGCAATGATCCCCCTCGCTCTCTCTCTCCTCCCTCTCCTTCCCTCCCTCTCACCCTCCTGTCCTCCTCCCCCCTCCCTCTCACCCTCCTGTCCTCCTCCCCCCTCTCTCTCAGTTTATTCGGCCAGCAGACAGTAACAATAGCGTAGTGAACTAGTTCAGTGTTGGACAGAGGGAGTTCTATATTTAACAGGTCTGTCCTCCAGGGGTGGGAGCTAGCTCAGAGCTCTGTTCTTCAGAGAGAGTGTTTTTAGAGATGAGGAGAGACAGGGTGGCGCATGTCAAGGTGGAAGAACGGACAGGAAAGGAACGGTTTACAACAGAGTTTATATGAGACTGTTCACTACCAGGAATAGTGATCTTAAAGGGATACTTTGTGATTTTGGCAATGAGGCCCAGTGTGCAAATCTGTCGTCATGGCAAAGGGTGGCTACTTTGAAGAATATAAAATATAAAATATATTTTGATTTGTTTAGGAGATCCCAAGAGAGAGTTAGTCTAGCTTATTTCATGTTGTCTTAGATTTTCATGTTTTAGAAGTTTTTTTAAAAATATTTTCTTTCATTCTCTGTAAGGTTTTGTTCCTTGGTATAGTTGAGCTCCAGTATGAGCTTAGAGGAGAAATAATATGGAAAAATCGATGGTTTATTATATTAATAGAATGTACATATTATTCAGCTGAGTTTATTATTTAGTTGACTTTAGCTGAAGCCTTCTGTAAGCAGTGGCAGCTATTTCTGAAATCCCCTGAGTGGACATGAAGAGTGACAGGGCTATAAGAGGAGATTCTGATATGGGCCTCCCTCCCTCCCTCGCTCCTGCCCATCTCACTCTCTGTCCTCTCCCTCTACATATCTCCCTCCTCTCCCTCTACATATCTCCCTCCTCTCCCTCTACATCTCTCCCTCCTCTCCCTCTACATATCTCCCTCCTCTCCCTCTACATATCTCCCTCCTCTCCCTCTACATATCTCCCTCCTCTCCCTCTACATATCTCCCTCCCTCCCTCCCTCCCTCCTCTTCATTATGATTGCATAAGGAGATGTGTGTCAATCAGATGGTGTATTACTGAGGGACCCCGGTGACTCCAGGCTCCTCTCTCCCACGAGACACCTGTTTACTACAGGTTTTGGTTGTCGGTATTGTTTGATATGATTAGATTTGTCTCATGCAAGGAGCGATCCCTCTGGCCGGGGCAAAAGCCAAGTTTGGTTTGGTTGAGAAAAGTTGTGAGAGTTTATGGTTGTGTCTTTGGAGAAACTGTAATATGATTAGTCTTTTCCCAGTAATTTGATAGATTTCTTCTATTTATTTTTCAATTACTTTCTCTTTATTTATTTAAATATTTTCTTTCATTTTGTTGTTGTTCTGCTCTGTCTATTTCTAGCTGAATTCTTCTGCTCACATCTACCGGAGTCTGGAGCTCAAAGCTTTAGGGAACTAAAAGCCAAACCTCCCCTTAATCAGTGTCCCTAAATCTGTCTTACAGGACTCTACTACTAAGAGTTCTAATAGCAGAGGGATGTCTGTCTGTCTGTCTGTCTGTCTGTCTGTCTGTCTGTCTGTCTGTCTGTCTGTCTGTCTGTCTGTCTGTCTGCCTGTCTGTCTGTCTGCCTGTCTGCCTGTCTGCCTGCCTGCCTGCCTGCCTGCCTGCCTGCCTGCCTGTCTGCCTGTCTGTCTGTCTGTCTGTCTGTCTGTCTGCCTGCCTGTCTATATGTCTGAGGGGTCAGGATGAGGCCAGCTAGACAAACAAAGAGAAGAGAAGGGTCACAGTAATAACCAGCCTGTGATGAGGGATATGTCAACACTCATTCCTCCTGATTCATCCCTCCTTCCTTCTTCCCCTCTACCTCTGTGTTTGTTCCCCAGTGAGCATGCCGGCCAGTGAGAATGAGTCAGTGAATACAGACAACACACCTGCGGGAGATATGGACGGAGAGACCTGCTGTACCCGGCTAGCGTAAGTACCTCAACCCACCTTCACCCTCACCCTTTCTGTCTCCCGCCTCACCTATTATCTAACCCCAACTTTCCCTTAGTCACACTCACCCTACCTCAAACCTGCACCCCTCCTCCCTTACCCTTCCTTCCCCTTACCCTTCCTCCCCCTTCCTCTCCATTACCCTTCCCCTCCTTACTTACCCCCCCATCCTTCCTGTCCCTCCCTCTCATCCTTCCTGTCCCTCCCTCTCATCCTTCCTGTCCCTCCCTCTCATCCTTCCTGTCCCTCCCTCTCATCCTTCCTGTCCCTCCCTCTCATCCTTCCCGTCCCTCCCTCTCATCCTTCCTGTACCTGTCTCAACTGTCTCAACTGCATCTATTTAAAGCTCTTATTTTTCTCCTCTCCTCCTTGGAACATATGGTTGATTTTCTCCACAACTCTCCTGTTGATGTTCCACCTGCTCTTCACATTGACATGAAAGGTTTCCTTCACCTGCTAATTCTACTTCCTGTCTTTTCTCTGACATCCTTCTTTCTTTCCTCCTCTCCCAGTGATCTAAGGTATTTATTATTTCCTCACCAACATGTTCCTGATCTTTATTCTGTCTTTTCTTTTTTCCCCTCTTTCTCTCCTTTCTCTCCTTTGTTGCTGTTAAAGCGTATTCCTCCTCTTCTCTCCTCCGGGAGCCGTGATGAAGGGATGATTCACACACTCCTCTATTCACTCCTTTATTCAAGCAGTCTCTTCTTCTTCTTCTTCTTCTTCTTCTTCTTCTTCTTCTTCTTCTTCTTCTTCTTCTTCTTCTTCTTCTTCTTCTTCTTCTTCTTCTTCTTCTTCTTCTTCTTCTTCTTCTTCTTCTTCTTCTTCTTCTTCTTCTTCTTCTTCTTCTTCTTCTTCTTCTTCTTCTTCTTCTTCTTCTTCTTCTTCTTCTTCTTCTTCTTCTTCTTCTTCTTCTTCTTCTTCTTCTTCTTCTTCTTCTTCTTCTTCTTCTACTCAAGGCCACAGTAGAGTGGCTGACTTCCCCTGGCCCTGCTCTTCACATTCTCTCATTCATAACAACTGCTGAGACAGATACACACACACTTTACACACAGCCTGGAACTGTAGTGACACCTCTTGCACTGAGATGCAGTGCCTTAGACCAATGCGCCACTCAGGAGCCCACACACACACACGCACACTTTACACAGGCGCGCACACACACACACACACAGGTGAACTACACGTCATACATATGTTTTGCTAAATAGTATTAGAATGACCTAGATTACAGAATCCAGACTTCAATACTATTATCCCAGAATGTTATCAGACAGACATTAGACCAGTAGAATGCTGTGGTCTGATTATCCCAGACTGTTATCAGACAGACATTAGACCAGTAGAATGCTGTGGTCTGATTATCCCAGACTGTTATCAGACAGACATTAGACCAGTAGAACGCTGTGGTCTGATTATCCCAGACTGTTATCAGACAGACAGTAGACCAGTAGAACGCTGTGGTCTGATTATCCCAGACTGTTATCAGACAGACATTAGACCAGTAGAACGCTGTGGTCTGATTATCCCAGACTGTTATCAGACAGACATTAGACCAGTAGAAGCCTGTGGTCTGATTATCCCAGACTGTTATCAGACAGACATTAGACCAGTAGAAGCCTGTGGTCTGATTATCCCAGACTGTTATCAGACAGACATTAGACCAGTAGAAGCCTGTGGTCTGAGGGTAGATTTTCTCTCTAGGGATTATATTTCTATGTAGTAGACCCATCGTTGTTGTTGTTGTTGTTGTTGTTGTTGTTGTTGTTGTTGTTGTTGTTGTAGCCCAAGGCTCAGACACACAGCACACAGCAGGTAGACTAAACCCATCAGTGTCAGACACCATAGACTCCACATCTTGACTCAGATAATTTTTCACTTTCTATACAAGCGCCAGGGTTAGACAGCTTCAAGGTCAATAACATCTCAATGTACTGTATATCCCTGACAGGAAGCAGGTGTAGGACGGCTCAGCTCTCAGTCAGTATTACCAGGAAGCAGGTGTAGGAGGGCTCAGCGCTCAGCCATTGTTACCAGGAAGCAGGTGTAGGAGGGCTCAGCTCTCAGCCAGTGTTACCAGGAAGCAGGTGTAGGAGGGCTCAGCTCTCAGCCAGTGTTACCAGGAAGCAGGTGTAGGAGGGCTCAGCTCTCAGCCAGTGTTACCAGGAAGCAGGTGAAGGAGGGCTCAGCTCTCAGTCAGTGTTACCAGGAAGCAGGTGTAGGAGGGCTCAGCTCTCAGCCAGTGTTACCAGGAAGCAGGTGTAGGAGGGCTCAGCTCTCAGCCAGTGTTACCAGGAAGCAGGTGTAGGACGGCTCAGCTCTCAGTCAGTATTACCAGGAAGCAGGTGTAGGAGGGCTCAGCTCTCAGCCAGTGTTACAGGAAGCAGGTGTAGGAGGGCTCAGCTCTCAGCCAGTGTTACCAGGAAGCAGGTGTAGGAGGGCTCAGCTCTCAGCCAGTGTTACAGGAAGCAGGTGTAGAACGGCTCAGCTCTCAGCCAGTGTTACCAGGAAGCAGGTGTAGAACGGCTCAGCTCTCAGCCAGTGTTACCAGGAAGCAGGTGTAGGAGGGCTCAGCTCTCAGGCAGTGTTACAGGAAGCAGGTGCAGGAGGGCTCAGCTCTCAGCCAGTGTTACCAGGAAGCAGGTGTAGAACGGCTCAGCTCTCAGCCAGTGTTACCAGGAAGCAGGTGTAGGAGGGCTCAGCTCTCAGCCAGTGTTACCAGGAAGCAGGTGTAGGAGGGCTCAGCTCTCAGCCAGTGTTACCAGGAAGCAGGTGTAGGAGGGCTCAGCTCTCAGTCAGTGTTACCAGGAAGCAGGTGTAGGAGGGCTCAGCTCTCAGCCAGTGTTACCAGGAAGCAGGTGTAGAACGGCTCAGCTCTCAGCCAGTGTTACCAGGAAGCAGGTGTAGGAGGGCTCAGCTCTCAGGCAGTGTTACAGGAAGCAGGTGCAGGAGGGCTCAGCTCTCAGCCAGTGTTACCAGGAAGCAGGTGTAGAACGGCTCAGCTCTCAGCCAGTGTTACCAGGAAGCAGGTGTAGGAGGGCTCAGCTCTCAGGCAGTGTTACAGGAAGCAGGTGCAGGAGGGCTCAGCTCTCAGCCAGTGTTACCAGGAAGCAGGTGTAGAACGGCTCAGCTCTCAGCCAGTGTTACCAGGAAGCAGGTGTAGGAGGGCTCAGCTCTCAGCCAGTGTTACCAGGAAGCAGGTGTAGAACGGCTCAGCTCTCAGCCAGTGTTACCAGGAAGCAGGTGTAGGAGGGCTCAGCTCTCAGCCAGTGTTACCAGGAAGCAGGTGTAGGAGGGCTCAGCTCTCAGCCAGTGTTACCAGGAAGCAGGTGTAGGAGGGCTCAGCTCTCAGCCAGTGTTACCAGGAAGCAGGTGTAGGAGGGCTCAGCTCTCAGCCAGTGTTACCAGGAAGCAGGTGTAGGAGGGCTCAGCTCTCAGTCAGTGTTACCAGGAAGCAGGTGTAGGAGGGCTCAGCTCTCAGTCAGTGTTACCAGGAAGCAGGTGTAGGAGGGCTCAGCTCTCAGTCAGTGTTACCAGGAAGCAGGTGTAGGAGGGCTCAGCTCTCAGCCAGTGTTACCAGGAAGCAGGTGTAGGAGGGCTCAGCTCTCAGCCAGTGTTACCAGGAAGCAGGTGTAGGAGGGCTCAGCTCTCAGCCAGTGTTACCAGGAAGCAGGTGTAGGAGGGCTCAGCTCTCAGCCAGTGTTACCAGGAAGCAGGTGTAGGAGGGCTCAGCTCTCAGTCAGTGTTACCAGGAAGCAGGTGTAGGAGGGCTCAGCTCTCAGTCAGTGTTACCAGGAAGCAGGTGTAGGAGGGCTCAGCTCTCAGACAGTGTTACCAGGAAGCAGGTGTAGGAGGGCTCAGCTCTCAGTCAGTGTTACCAGGAAGCAGGTGTAGGAGGGCTCAGCTCTCAGCCAGTGTTACCAGGAAGCAGGTGTAGGAGGGCTCAGCTCTCAGCCAGTGTTACCAGGAAGCAGGTGTAGGAGGGCTCAGCTCTCAGCCAGTGTTACCAGGAAGCAGGTGTAGGAGGGCTCAGCTCTCAGTCAGTGTTACCAGGAAGCAGGTGTAGGAGGGCTCAGCTCTCAGCCAGTGTTACCAGGAAGCAGGTGTAGGAGGGCTCAGCTCTCAGCCAGTGTTACCAGGAAGCAGGTGTAGGAGGGCTCAGCTCTCAGCCAGTGTTACCAGGAAGCAGGTGTAGGAGGGCTCAGCTCTCAGTCAGTGTTACCAGGAAGCAGGTGTAGGAGGGCTCAGCTCTCAGCCAGTGTTACCAGGAAGCAGGTGTAGGAGGGCTCAGCTCTCAGTCAGTGTTACCAGGAAGCAGGTGTAGGAGGGCTCAGCTCTCAGCCAGTGTTACCAGGAAGCAGGTGTAGGAGGGCTCAGCTCTCAGCCAGTGTTACCAGGAAGCAGGTGTAGGAGGGCTCAGCTCTCAGCCAGTGTTACCAGGAAGCAGGTGTAGGAGGGCTCAGCTCTCAGCCAGTGTTACCAGGAAGCAGGTGTAGGAGGGCTCAGCTCTCAGCCAGTGTTACCAGGAAGCAGGTGTAGGAGGGCTCAGCTCTCAGACAGTGTTACCAGGAAGCAGGTGTAGGAGGGCTCAGAAGATCACAAAGACATATAAAGTATCAGGTGTATTGGCTTTCAGTGTGGCCTTCCCAAATGGCAACCTATTACCTTAGTAGTGTCCTGGTGGGCCCTGGTCAAAAGTACACACACACTTTACACAGTGCACTATAAAGGGAATAGGGTGCCATTTGGGACGTAGTCAGTGAGTCTAAAAAGACAACTTGTTTGGATTACATCCTTAGAGGGAAGTTCATAATACACCTGACAGCTTGTCTTTCTACCATTTGTTCAGTGCATTGTGTCTGTCAAGGCTGATCTGGGGCCAGTGGTTAGATGTTGGCCTGAAGGGGGACAGGAGAAATGGATGGGGTGTAATGGGCTGTGTCTGACAGCACCTCTCTAATGACCGGCTGGCCCCGGACTACCGGTTTGTCAAACACGTGGCAGCAGGTACACACACACACAGGTGCAGGCACACACAAACACACACACACACACACACACATGCTTGTCTCTGTCCAGCTAGCAGGCCTCTGGGTAGTTTAGATGGGTGTGTACAGCTCACTGCTCTAGTGCCGTAGTTTCATTCACACACTGGTACAGGATATAGATTTCCATAATGCCTGTTTAGCATTAAAAAGATATGTTTATATTAGAGTCAGAGATGGTGCCAACTGCATAGTGTTGTTGATCTCTCTCAAGGCCAGAACACATGGCTATATCTCTCACACACTTTCCAGTCCCACTAAAACACAGTGAAGCTATTATTACACACTAGCATTGCTATTGAGACAGAGAAAACTAGGCTAATCTAAAATGCCGCCCAAGCCGTATAGTCCTACATCCCAAATGGCACCCTATTTCCTATATAGTGCACTACTGTTGACCAGAGCCTGTATATAGTAGTGCACTATATGAGACAAACACACCAGCAAGGTAACTATTGTGATATACTAACAGTGGCTGAACCAGCCAATCAGGACCTGACTAGACCAAGATAGAAAACAATAAATTAAGACCTCCTCTCATCTTCTCTCCTCTCCTCCCTCCTTCTACCTCCTCCTCTCCTCTCCTCCCTCCTCCTCTCCTCTCCTCTCCTCCCTCCTCCTCTCCTCTCCTCCCTCCTCCTCTCCTCTCCTCTCCTCTCCTCTCCTCCCTCCTCCTCACCTCTCCTCTCCTCCTCTCCTCTCCTCCCTCCTCCTCTCCTCCCTCCTCCTCTCCTCTCCTCTCCTCCCTCCTCCTCACCTCTCCTCTCCTCCCCTCTTCTTCCCCTGAGAGAATAAGCAATAAAATAAAGTCTCCTCCTACTCCACTTTCTATATCTCCTCTGTCATGGCCCCTCCCTGCCTCCTCTGTCATGGCCCCTCCCTGCCTCCTCTGTCATGGCCCCTCCCTGCCTCCTCTGTCATGGCCCCTCCCTGCTTCCTTCACTCCCTCCATTCCTGTTGTGTTTTAGTTCTTGAGACACCTGTGGTCCATATTGTCATGTTGTCCTTGAGAGACCATGCTGTGTGTGTGTTCAGTATGTTCTGTATGTATAATCCATGCTGTGTCTGTGTTCAGTATGTTCTGTATGTATAATCCATGCTGTATGTGTGTTCAGTATGTTCTGTATGTATAATCCATGCTGTATGTGTGTTCAGTATGTTCTGTATGTATAATACATGCTGTATGTGTGTTCAGTATGTTCTGTATGTATAATCCATGCTGTATGTGTGTTCAGTATGTTCTGTATGTATAATCCATGCTGTATGTGTGTTCAGTATGTTCTGTATGTATAATCCATGCTGTATGTGTGTTCAGTATGTTCTGTATGTATAATCCATGCTGTATGTGTGTTCAGTATGTTCTGTATGTATAATCCATGCTGTATGTGTGTTCAGTATGTTCTGTATGTATAATCCATGCTGTATGTGTGTTCAGTATGTTCTGTATGTATAATCCATGCTGCATGTGTGTTCAGTATGTTTTGTATGTATAATCCATGCTGTATGTGAATTCAGTATGCTCTGTATGTATAATCCATGCTGTATGTGTGTTCAGTATGTTTTGTATGTATAATCCATGCTGTATGTGTGTTTAGTATGTTCTGTATGTATAATCCATGCTGTGTGTGTGTTCAGTATGTTCTGTATGTATAATCCATTCTGTTTTTCCTTCCAGAAATAGAATCTCCAAATCCAAGTTCAGGTTAGTACATGTGATGTCATCACATCGCTGACTCCTCCCCTTCTTTCTCCCCTTATTCCTTCTGGTTGCTGAATGGACCTGTGTGTGTGTGTGTGTGCTTGTGTGTGCTTGCGTATGTGCGTGCGTGTGCATATTATGTTCCTTGTTCCTCTATCAATGTGTGCCATGACATGCCAACACAGAATCATATACCTGTAGTTTCCATGACAATAACAATCAGGGAAGGTTCCAGAATATACATTAATTCCAAAAGCTGAAGTTTCGGAGCCAATAGAATGCATGATAGAATTAATTATAGAATTAATGTCAATTCATTTCTCTTCCAGGTGAGGTCCCAGTTGGTCCCTTGCCAGACACTTCTCAGATAGCCTGTTATTGTTCCCGTTATTGTTTTTAGTGGCTGTGTCCCAAATGGCACCCTATTCCCTACATAGTGCACTACTTTTATGGGCCCTGGTCAAAGTAGTGCACTATATAGGGAATAGGGTACCATTTGAGATATGTCCATTGCTGTTATGTTATCTATCTCTACTGTAACGTTAGTGCTCTACAGACTCTTATTAATCATGACAGGAGACAGTGGGCTCTAAACCATCTGTTGGTCCTAGTTGAACTACTGCCTACTGTCCCCTTCACAGCTCCTCTCCTCTCTACTTCTTGTCCCTCCCCTGAGAGACTGACTCCCTGCTCTGTTTCAAGACAAACAATCCAACCTTCTCCAGCCTGCTGCACTGCTGCATGTCATGATCAACTGGATTGGTTCAGTAATTGAAACTGAGAAAATACTGCCCTTCTTCTCCTCTTCCTCTCCTCTCCTTTCCTCTTCATCTTTCTCTCCTCTTCATATTCATCTCCCTCTCCCTCTCCCTCTCCCTCTCCTCTTCTCTTCCTGTTCCTCTTTCGCTTCCTCTTCCTCTTCCTCTTCCTCTCCTCTTCATATTAATCTTCCTCTTCCTCTCCCCTTCCTCTTCATTTTCCTCTCCTCTTCCTCTTTTCCTCTGTATTTTTCTCTCTCTCTCTCCCCTCTCTCCTCTTTCTCTCCCCCTCTCTCTCTTTCCGTCTGTCTCTCTCTCTCCCTCCCTACAGTCGGTACTCGCGGCGGTGGAACCGTCTGTGTCGTCGTAAGTGTCGAGCGGGGGTCAAATCCAGCGTGTTCTATTGGCTGGTGATCTTCCTGGTCTTCCTCAACACTCTAACCATCGCTTCAGAACACCATAAACAGCCTCACTGGCTCACAGAGGCCCAAGGTACTGACACATCAACACCACCTTCAGAACACCATAAACAGCCTCACTGGCTCACAGAGGCCCAAGGTACTGACACATCAACACCACCTTCAGAACACATTAACAGCCTCACTGGCTCACAGAGGCCCAAGGTACTGACACATCAACACCACCTTCAGAACACATTAACAGCCTCACAGGCTCAAAGAGTCCTAAGATACTGATACATCAACACCACCTAATTTTATTTCATTACCCTCTCACCCTCTCTCTCTCTCTCTCTCCCTCTCTCCTCAGACATAGCCAACAAGGTCCTGCTGGCATTGTTTACAGGGGAGATGCTGTTAAAGATGTACAGCCTGGGTCTGCAGGCCTACTTCGTGTCCCTGTTCAACCGCTTTGACAGCTTTGTGGTGTGTGGAGGCATCCTGGAGACCATTCTGGTCGAGACCAAGATCATGTCCCCGCTAGGCATCTCCGTGCTGCGCTGCGTACGCCTGCTACGCATCTTCAAAATCACAAGGTATAGTTACCGCATAGCACAGTCACTATTACGTTAAAATTAAATTAAATACTGTGTTCCATTCTGTGATACACATGTAAACAAATCTGGAAGACATTTTCTAAAATATTTGTATGGATGCGTCCCAAATAAACCATGTTCCCTATATATATAGTGGACTACTTTGATCTGAGGTGGCTTTGTGAACAGTGCAATGTAAAAATACCTTCTATCTAGCTACAGTCTACATGTTAACCATTACTAAAATATACACTTTCGATCAGTCACCATTCAATGATAATAGTCCTCTCTCTAATACACTAGTCATGTTACAATACCGTATGGTACTAGTCCTCTCTCTAATACACTAGTCATGTTACAATACCGTATGGTACTAGTCCTCTCTCTAATACACTAGTCATGTAACAAGACCGTATGGTACTAGTCCTCTCTCTAATACACTAGTCATGTTACAATACCGTATGGTACTAGTCCTCTCTCTAATACACTAGTCATGTTACAATACCGTATGGTACTAGTCCTCTCTCTAATACACTAGTCATGTTACAATACCGTATGGTACTAGTCCTCTCTCTAATACACTAGTCATGTTACAATACCGTATGGTACTAGTCCTCTCTCTAATACACTAGTCATGTTACAATACCGTATGGTACTAGTCCTCTCTCTAATACACTAGTCATGTTACAATACCGTATGGTACTAGTCCTCTCTCTAATACACTAGTCATGTTACAATACCGTATGGTACTAGTCCTCTCTCTAATACACTAGTCATGTAACAAGACCGTATGCCGAAGGGAAGCCATTTTTGAGCGGATCCATTTAATTTCACAGTTAATGGGTTTTGAATTGTGGATAATCACAATTGCACTGCTGGCAGTGTTCACAAAATTCCAATAATTCAGTAATGTAGCTTTCTGTGAGTTCTACTGAGGCTATACAGTACATTATAATAATTCAGTAATGTAGCTTTCTGTGAGTTCTACTGAGGCTATACAGTACATTATAATAATTCAGTAATGTAGCTTTCTGTGAGTTCTACTGAGGCTATACATTACATTATAATAATTCAGTAATGTAGCTTTCTGTGAGTTCTACTGAGGCTATACAGTACATTATAATAATTCAGTAATGTAGCTTTCTGTGAGTTCTACTGAGGCTATACAGTACATTATAATAATTCAGTAATGTAGCTTTCTGTGAGTTCTACTGAGGCTATACAGTACATTATAATAATTCAGTAATGTAGCTTTCTGTGAGTTCTACTGAGGCTATACAGTACATTATAATAATTCAGTAATGTAGCTTTCTGTGAGTTCTACTGAGGCTATACAGTACATTATAATAATTCAGTAATGTAGCTTTCTGTGAGTTCTACTGAGGCTATACAGTACATTATAATAATTCAGTAATGTAGCTTTCTGTGAGTTCTACTGAGGCTATACAGTACATTGGTGCTGCTGGCTGACTCCATCACACAACTGCTCTCTCCATGGCTGTGTCCCATATGGTACCCTATTCCCTATATAATGCACTACTTTTGACCAGAGCCCAAAGGTCCGCTTTCTTCATCACTTTAAAGCCATAGGTCAACAGGTGCCTCCCTCCCTCCTGGCCACAACTACTCATCTCAGAGCTTAGTTTAACTCACCCTCCATGTTTACCTTACCTCTGACCTCTAATCCCTGTCCCCTGAGTGATGTCATCAACCATCGACCCCTCTACCAGAGGACACAAATCATCTTATACCTCTGGGAGGGGTAAGAGAGGAGAGAGGAGGAGATAGGGGAGAGAGCAGAGGAGGAGAGAGGAGGGGAGAGGAGGAGAAGACAGAGAGGGGTGAGAGAGGAGAGAGGAGATAGGGGAGAGAGAGGGGAGGAGGTATTGGTATTTTATTAGGATCCACATTAGCTGTTGTGAAGCCACAGCTACTCTTCCACACAAAACATGAAACATGACATTATACAGAACATTAATAGACAAGAACAGCTCAAGGACAGAACTACATCAATTTAAAAAAGGCACACAGACTACATTACATATCAATACATACACACAAACTATCTAGGTCAAATAAGGGAGAGGTGTTGCTTCATCAGAGTTTTTTAACCAGGTTTGCTGTTCATTTGAGCAGTGAGAGATGGAAGAGAGTTTCATGCAATAATATCTCTATATACTGTAACTGTACGCTTTCTTGAATTTGTTCTGGATTTGAGGACTATGAAAAGACCCCTGGTGGCATGTCTGGTGGGGTAAGTTTGAAAAGACCCCTGGTGGCATGTCTGGTGGGGTAAGTGTGAAAAGACCCCTGGTGGCATGTCTGGTGGGGTAAGTGTGTGTGTCAGAACTGTGTGTAAGGTGACTATTCAAACATTTTGGAAATTTCAACACATTAATGTTTCTTATAAAAAGAAGAAGTGATGCAGTCAGTCTCTCCTCAACTCTTAGCCAAGAGAGACTGGCATGCATAGTATTTATATTAGCCCTCTGATTACAATGAAGAGCAAGACGTGTCGCTCTGTTCTGCAGCTTAACAAGGTCTATTTTTCAGCACTCGACCACATGACTGGACAATAATCCAGATAAGACAGAACTAGAGCCTGCAGGACTTGCTTTGTGGAGTGTGGTGTCATAAAAGCAGAGCATCTCTTTATGATGGACAGACCTCTCCTCATCTTTAAAACCATTGAATCTATATATTTTGACCGTGACATTTTACAATCTAAGGTAACGCCAAGTAATTTAGTCTCCTCAACTTGTCTTTATCTATTGTGATCTAGTACTGTCTAGATCACAATAGATTTAGCATCTGCTAAATTACTAAAATGTAAAATGCAATGTTGCTGAATCATCAGCATACATGGACACACATGCTTTGTTTAATGCCAGTGGCATGTCATTGGTAAAATTTGAAAAAGTAGAGGGCTTAGAGAACTGCCCTGCGGTACACCACACTTTACATGTTTGACATTAGAAAACCTTCCATTAAAGAAAACCCTCTGAGTTCTATTAGATAGATAGCTCTGAATCCACAATATGGCAGAGGTTGAAAAGCCATACGTTTCTCAACAACAGGTTATGGTCAATAATATCAAAGGCTGCACTGAAATCTAAAATTACTGCCACAATCTTCTTCTCAATTTCTTTCAACCAATCATCAGTCATTTGTGTTAGTGCAGTACATGTTTAGTGCCCTTCTCTATAAGCATGCTGAAAGTCTGTTGTCAATTTGTTTACAGAGAAATAGCATTGTATTTGGTCCCCAAAAAATCTAACAATTTGCAAGGAGCTGGCAGCAAGCTGTTTGGTCTGCTGTTAGAAAGTAAAGGCTGCTTTACCCCTCTTGGGTAGCGGAATGACTTCGGCTTGAGGCCAGAGGACAAACACCTTCCTCTAGACTCAAATTAAAGATATGACAGATAGGATAGGAATGGCCAGAGTCAGCTACCATCCTCAGTAGCTTTCCATCGAAGTTGTCGATGCCAGGAGGTTTGTCATTATAGATGGATAACAATAGTTGTTTCACCTCTCCCACACTAACTTTACAAAATTCAAACCTACAATGCTTTTCTTTCAATATTAGTTTTTTTATGCCTGAATAAGATGGCTCGCTGTTCGTTGTTGGCATTTCCTTCTTAAGTTTGCCCACTTTACCAATGAACCAATCATTAAAACAACTAACATCAAAAGGTTTTGTGATAATTCGATGAAAGTTAAATTTGTCTTTCTGCCCATAAAAGTGTTTTTACATAATTCTTTATATCATTGATCTTGGCTTCATAATACAGTTTCTTCTTCTTTTTGTTGAGTTTAGTCACATCATATCTAAATTTGCAGTAAGTCAGCCAGTCAGATGTGCAGCCAGACTTATTAGCCACTCCTTTTGCCCCATCTCTTTCTACCATACAGTTTTTCAATTCCTCATCAATCCATTGAGCCTTAACGGTTCTAACAGTCAGTTTCTTAACAGGTGCATGTTTATCAATAATTGGAAGTGCAGTGTCTGGATGCTCTGTATGAATCACATCATCCACATAAGAGTCACAGCTAAATCTTTTGTATGCTCTCTTATACACTATTTTAGGCCCAGCTTTTAGGGGATATATCAGATAGATTATAGCTTCCATCAATGTAATTGTCATCTCCAATCCCCCATATACACTATATATTTGTTTAGTAAATATATACAGTACATTCGGAAATTTTTCAGAACCCTTGACTTTTTCCACATTTTGTTACGTTACAATGTATTAAATTGTTTTTTTCCCTTCATCAATCTACACACAATACCCCATAATGACAAAGCAAAAACAGCTTTTTAGACATTTTTGCAAATATATTGAAAATAAAAAAAACTGAAATATCACACTATTAAGCATTTCACACACATTCATTAGATACTGACTGTTAGCACTTGGTGACCTATAGCAACACCTCTAAAGAATAGGCTTTACTGAAGATGAGTCAGGTGAACCTGCAGCCACAGTACTTCAGTAACACTTGACATGAGATCTTCTTTAAGCATTACTGGAATATGGCTCTGAATATATATATATATATATATATATATATATATATATATATATATATAGCAACACCTCCCCCATAAGTATCCCTGTCTCTTCTATAGATGTTATATCCTTGTATTGCTACTGCTGTATCATCAAAGGAATTATTTAAGTCTCAGAAATGGCTAATATATGAATGTTATCTGATGTTAGCAAGTTATTGATATCATGAATCTTATTTCTAAGGCTACATATATTAATATTGGCTATTTTCAGCTCTTTCCTGAGTAGCTTATCAGAGAGACATAATATGGGAAAGAACAAAACAAAATAAAAACATTAGCAGTCCATTAATCAGTTGGTGTGTATAAGTGTGTGTGTGCTGCAGGGTTAAAGCTTAAACCTATAGGCTTGGCTCTCTCATGCCTTTCAGGCTTTTGGGAGGGAGGGAGGGTGGGCAATGAGCCTGTCATATCGGATGTAAGCAATGTCCCCAAGCTCTCTGGCAGCTTGAGCTTGTCATATCGGATGTAAGCAATGTCCCCACGCTCTCTGGCAGCTTGAGCCTGTCATATCGGACGTACGCAATGTCCCCACGCTCTCTGGCAGCTTGAGCCTGTCATATTGGACATAAGCAATATCCCCACGCTCTCTGGCAGCTTGAGTCTGTCATATCAGACGTAAGCAATGTCCCCACGCTCTCTGGCAGCTTGAGCCTGTCAAATCGGACGTAAGCAATGTCCCCACGCTCTCTGGCAGCTTGAGCCTGTCATATCGGACGTAAGCAATGTCCCCACGCTCTCTGGCAGCTTGAGCCTGTCATATCGGACGTAAGCAATGTCCCCACGCTCTCTGGCAGCTTGAGCCTGTCATATCGGACGTAAGCAATGTCCCCACGCTCTCTGGCAGCTTGAGCCTGTCAAATCGGACGTAAGCAATGTCCCCACGCTCTCTGGCAGCTTGAGCCTGTCATATCGGACATAAGCAATGTCCCCACGCTCTCTGGCACAGATCCACAAGTATCCTAGCCAGTCCCCTGGGATGGCAGGTGACTGGCTGCCTGGCTTGCTGGCTGCTGAACTGCCTGTCAGGCAGAGTTGCTATCCAGTGGTAGGGAAATTACACTCTGTCACTCTGCCTGCCAGGCAGCTATACACTCACACCCTGCCCCCTCAAACCGCTCCCACCCCCCACCTCCTTGACTGTGCTCCTTGTGTTTTTGAGTGTCTGAATGTAATGTAATGGTCATATTTAAACAGGAGCATGTTCAACCTCTGCACGGTGTACAGCAGTCAGTCAGAGGAGAGACTGACACACACACACATTCACACACACCTCTCAAAGTCACCAAAGTAACTGGACTGTACTGGCCTCTCATCAAGACAAAATCATTATCAAACAAATGGAGGTGACTGAGTACTGGACAAACAATTATTTTCGATGGAGATTAATCTGTGTGTGGGAAACCTTCCATTAATATTCATACCTGTGTTTGTGGATACCTGGCTACCTGCATGCATACTTGTGTTTGTGTGTTTTCCTAGTTTTCCTATACATGTGAGCACCACCCTGTCTTCTGTCTCTTCTCTCTAGTCACTGTCTGGTCTCTTCTCTCTAGTCACTGTCTGGTCTCTTCTCTCTAGTGACTGTCTGGTCTCTTCTCTCTAGTCACTGTCTGGTCTCTTCTCTCTAGTGACTGTCTGGTCTCTTCTCTCTAGTGACTGTCTGGTCTCTTCTCTCTAGTCACTGTCTGGTCTCTTCTCTCTAAAGACTGTCTGGTCTCTTCTCTCTAGTGACTGTCTGGTCTCTTCTCTCTAAAGACTGTCTGGTCTCTTCTCTCTAGTCACTGTCTGGTCTCTTCTCTCTAGTGACTGTCTGGTCTCTTCTCTCTAAGGACTGTCTGGTCTCTTCTCTCTAAGGACTGTCTGGTCTCTTCTCTCTAAGGACTGTCTGGTCTCTTCTCTCTAGTCACTGTCTGGTCTCTTCTCTCTAAGAACTGTCTGGTCTCTTCTCTCTAGTGACTGTATGGTCTCTTCTCTCTAGTGACTGTCTGGTCTCTTCTCTCTAGTGACTGTCTGGTCTCTTCTCTTTAGTGACTGTCTGTTCTCTTCTCTCTAGTGACTGTCTGGTCTCTTCTCTCTAGTGACTGTCTGGTCTCTTCTCTCTAGTCACCGTCTGGTCTCTTCTCTCTAGTGACTGTCTGGTCTCTTCTCTCTAGTGACTGTCTGGTCTCTTCTCTCTAGTGACTGTCTGGTCTCTTCTCTCTAGTGACTGTCTGGTCTCTTCTCTCTAGTGACTGTCTGGTCTCTTCTTTCTAGTCACCGTCTGGTCTCTTCTCTCTAGTGACTGTCTGGTCTCTTCTCTCTAGTGACTGTCTGGTCTCTTCTCTCTAGTGACTGTCTGGTCTCTTCTCTCTAGTGACTGTCTGGTCTCTTCTCTCCCTCCTCAGTGTCCTCAGTCCTGAATGCTGGCCTGCTAGCCTGACACCCCCTGTGGTCCAGTGGTGGCTGGTGAAACTTCAGATCGGAAGATGGGCTCATAATAATGTCTGGAATGGAATTATTGGAACGGTATCACTCACATGGTTTCCATGTGTTTGATAGCACTCCATTGATTCCATCCAAGACATTATTATGAGCTCCCCTCACCAGCCTCCTCTGCTTTAGTCCTACTACAGTTCCCCTACCTACTGTACCACTCCATCCAGTCACTCTTCAGTCTCACTGCTCTTATCCAAGCCTGGGAGGTCCCTTAGTCTAATCAAAAGCCGGCTCTGTCGAATACAATATTACACCATCACTCAGCCCACACACAGTGTGCATCGTGTTTTTGCGTGCTCAAGTTCACTCATTGAAGCGGAATGGATGGAAGTTAGCTAATGCCTTGATGTAGTGCTGCTTCAACTCTCACCGGAAGTGTTGCACTCTGTCACTAGAAACTCTCAGTGAAGCCAGGACAAGTGAAGCTACCATGGCTTATTTTGTCACAGGGGGAATAAGAGCCCTGGCCTTTTAGTAACATGACACAGTAAAAAACGGTCTCTGAACAGAACTCGGAGCCACAGACAGGACCATAATCCCTCTCTCTCACCTGCTGCCTCCTGGGTAGTGTAGTGTAGTCAGCAGTAGTAACAGTGACAGCTCTGTGGGTTGAGTGCCAGTGTAGTCATTGCCCCGTGGTGTCTTGGGTATTGTAGTTTGGATGCTGACTCCTGTCTCTGTCTCTCACCCTGTCTCTCTCTCTCTCTCTCTCTCTCTCTCTCTCTCTCTCTCTCTCTCTCTCTCTCTCTCTCTCTCTCTCTCTCTCTCTCTCTCTCTCTCTCTCTCTCTCTCTCTCTCTCTCTCTCTCTCTTCTCTCTCTCTCTCTCTCTCTCTCTCTCTCTCTCTCTCTCTCTCTCTCTCTCTCTCTCTCCTTCCATTCTCTCTTTTTCTCAGGTATTGGAACTCTCTGAGTAACCTGGTGGCGTCACTGCTGAACTCTGTTCGTTCCATCGCCTCCCTGTTACTGCTCCTCTTCCTCTTCATTATCATCTTCAGCCTGCTGGGCATGCAGCTCTTCGGAGGCAAGTTCAACTTTGACGAGACGCGCCGGTCAACCTTCGACAACTTCCCCCAGTCGCTGCTCACTGTCTTTCAGGTAGGGAGAGAAGGGAGAATGATGGAGAATCTGTTCGGTTCTATTGTATTATGTTCTATTATAGTCTAGTATAGTCTATTGTAACCTACTATACTCTAGTCTAGTCTACTGTACTCTATTATAGTCTAGTATAGTCTATTGTAATCTACTATACTCTAGTCTAGTCTACTGTACTCTATTATAGTCTAGTATAGTCTACTGTACTCTATTATACTCTAGTCTAGTCTACTGTACTCTATTATACTCTAGTCTAGTCTACTGTACTCTATTATACTCTAGGTCACTGTAATCTATTATACTCTAGTCTAGTCTACTGTAATCTATTATACTCTATTATACTCTAGTCTAGTCTCCTGTACTATACTCTAGTCTAGTCTATTGTACTCTATTATACTCTAGTATAGTCTACTGTACTCTATTATACTCTAGTCTAGTCTACTGTACTCTATTATACTCTATTATACTCTAGTCTAGTCTACTGTACTCTATTATACTCTAGGTTACTGTACTCTATTATACTCTAGTCTAGTCTATTGTACTCTATTATACTCTAGTCTAGTCTATTGTACTCTATTATACTCTAGTATAGTCTACTGTACTCTATTATACTCTAGTCTAGTCTACTGTACTCTATTATACTCTAGTCTAGTCTACTGTACTCTATTATACTCTAGTATAGTCTGCTGTACTATATTTATGGGCACGGGGGGTGTAGTTTATGGCTAATATACCATGGCTAAGTGCTGTTCTTATGCACAACGCAACGCGGAGTGCCTGGATACAGCCCTTAGCCATGGTATATTGGCCATATACCACAAACCCCGAGGTGCCTTATTGATAATATAAACTGGTTACCAATTTAATTAGAGCAGTAAAAATACATGTTTTGTCATACCCGTTGTATACGGTCTGATATGCCACGGCTGTCAGCCAATCATAATTCAGGGCTCGAACCTCCCAGTTTATAATATACTCATCTGTTGTTCCTGTCTGTGTGTTCTCAGATCCTGACAGGTGAGGACTGGAACTCAGTGATGTATGATGGCATCATGGCCTACGGAGGGCCGTCCTTCCCAGGGATGCTGGTCTGCATCTACTTCATCATCCTGTTCATCTGTGGAAACTGTATCCTTTTAGAGAACAGGCCAGATGTGTGTAGTTAGGGCTGTCACACTGACAGAACGATAAGCTGTCAATCATGTGACCCATCAGCTGATATTGACATGTCATTGTAATACTACTGGTAGGCAATCTCAAATGTTTCCTCAATGAATAGTAGTAGCCTGAAATCAAACAACATAAGGTCAAACAGAGTTATATTCAGTTTGGATTCCAGGCTACTCCAGTATCAGGGTTGATTGTTTGCTGTCAACTCAACTCGTCCCTCAGACATGTCACCCAGGTGTATTGTTCCTAGTTTGCTAGCTGAAGCCCTTTTCCTCTATCTCCATACCTCCTTGACTCCACCTCCCTGACCAGATATCCTCCTGAATGTCTTCTTGGCCATCGCTGTGGACAACCTGGCTGATGCTGAGAGTCTGACGTCAGCACAGAAGGAGGAGGAGGAGGAGAAGGAGAGGAAGAAGCTGGCCAGGTAATTTGCATGATGTGTGTGTGTGTGTGTGTGTGTGTGTGTGTGTGTGTGTGTGTGTGTGTGTGTGTACTTGCATCCACATCCATTCAAGTATGCCTGAGTGGTTTTGCTCAATTCTCACACAGAACGGCCAGTCCGGAGAAATTGCATGTCAACGAAAAGCCCCCGATGATGGAGGTGGAAGAGAAGGAGGAGAAGATTGAGCTGAAGTCCATCACCTCAGACGGAGAGACAACCAATACCACCAAGGTCCTCGTTAGATACACCTGTCCTTGTTAGATACACCTGTCCTTGTTAGATACACCTGTCCTCGTTAGACACACCTGTCCTCGTTAGATACACCTGTCCTCATTAGATACACCTGTCCTCGTTAGACACACCTGTCCTTATTAGATACACCTGTCCTCCTGACATACACACACTTGACATGAGACACCTGTCCTCCAAGTTGTAATCTAATATTATCTAGTCAAGTCAATATTTCACATGATAAAATATGTTTGGTTTAGTTAGCATCAGTCTAATCTTCATCTTGACCTTTATCTTGATCATCTGTGAAAACACATGATGACGTGCCAACTATCACTAAGTCGCATGGTGTTGCTTTTAAAAGTAGTGTCACTAGTTCTGTCCATAATGAGTCTGATGTGGAACTGTGTTTTGACAGATCAACATTGATGAGTACCAAGTAGATGTGAATGATGAGAAGAACCCGTATCCAGCTAATGATTTTCCAGGTACCACTGTACCGGTGTTAAAAAGTAAGGCTGACCTTTCTAAGGGCTGAACCACAGCGGACAACAAGCATGAGCAGAGAACCAAAACACAACTCAAACCATTAAGAGACTTCCCAACTCAAATCAGGACATTCAGAACATTACATTCTGGTTCTCTCTCTCTTTTGTCTGCTGTGCTTTGCCTGTGTTGATGTAAGAATGTTGTGTGTGGGGGTGTATGGGTGTGCTGATGTTAGAATGTTGTGTGGGGGTGTATGGGTGTGTTGATGTTAGAATGTTGTGTGAGGGGGTGTATGGGTGTGTTGATGTTAGAATGTTGTGTGAGGGGGTGTATGGGTGTGTTGATGTTAGAATGTTGTGTGAGGGGGTGTATGGGTGTGTTGATGTTAGAATGTTGTGTGGGGGTGTATGGGTGTGTTGATGTTAGAATGTTGTGTGGGGGTGTATGGGTGTGTTGATGTTAGAATGTTGTGTGAGGGGGTGTATGGGTGTGCTGATGTTAGAATGTTGTGTATGGGGGTGTTGATGTTAGAATGCTGTGTGGGGGGGTGTATGGGGGTGTTGATGTTAGAATGCTGTGTGAGGGGCTGTATGGGGGTGTTGATGTTAGAATGTTGTGTATGGGTGTGTTGATGTTAGAATGTTGTGTGGGGGTGTATGGGTGTGTTGATGTTAGAATGTCGTGTATGGGGGTGTTGATGTTAGAATGCTGTGTGGGGGGGGGGTGTATGGGGGTGTTGATGTTAGAATGCTGTGTGAGGGGCTGTATGGGGGTGTTGATGTTAGAATGTTGTGTATGGGTGTGTTGATGTTAGAATGTTGTGTATGGGGGTGTATGGGGGTGTTGATGTTAGAATGCTGTGTGAGGGGGTGTATGGGGGTGTTGATGTTAGAATGCTGTGTGGGGGGGTGTATGGGGGTGTTGATGTTAGAATGCTGTGTGAGGGGGTGTATGGGGGTGTGGATGTTAGAATGCTGTGTGAGGGGGTGTATGGGGGTGTTGATGTTAGAATGCTATGTGTGGGGGTGTATGGGGGTGTTGATGTTAGAATGCTATGTGTGGGGGTGTATGGGGTGTTGATGTTAGAATGCTGTGTGGGGGGGTGTATGGGGGTGTGGATGTTAGAATGCTGTGTGAGGGGGTGTATGGGGGTGTTGATGTTAGAATGCTATGTGTGGGGGTGTATGGGGGTGTTGATGTTAGAATGCTATGTGTGGGGGTGTATGGGGGTGTTGATGTTAGAATGCTGTGTGGGGGGGTGTATGGGGGTGTGGATGTTAGAATGCTGTGTGAGGGGGTGTATGGGGGTGTTGATGTTAGAATGCTATGTGTGGGGGTGTATGGGTGTGTTGATGTTAGAATGTTGTGTGGGGGTGTATGGGTGTGTTGATGTTAGAATGTTGTGTGAGGGGGTGTATGGGTGTGCTGATGTTAGAATGTTGTGTATGGGGGTGTTGATGTTAGAATGCTGTGTGGGGGGGTGTATGGGGGTGTTGATGTTAGAATGCTGTGTGAGGGGGTGTATGGGGGTGTTGATGTTAGAATGCTGTGTGAGGGGGTGTATGGGGGTGTTGTTGGTTGCTTGTGTATACTGTTGCCTTACTTCAAATAAATGTTTACTGATGAATTGTGGGTCATTGTTATAGTATGGGGTAACTACATAATAACTACACCAGCTTCACCAGCTCATTCAACTATTTCTCAAGTTAACTCCTTCATCTCTAACACTTTCTCTCTCTCCTCTCCTCTTCTCCTTGACTTTTCTCCTCCTGTCCTCCCTCTTTCTCTCCTGTGTGGCCCTTGTAGGAGAGGATGAGGAGGAGCCTGAGATGCCTGTGGGCCCCCGGCCGCGGCCCTTGTCTGACATTCAGTTGAAGGAGAAGGCTATTCCCATGCCTGAGGCCCGAGCGTTCTTCATCTTCAGCAACACCAACAAGTAAGAGACAGCTCACCCACACACATACTGAGAGAAGCATACAATGGTGGAGTTTATGAGAGGAGTCCCTAAACACACATCCCATCTGTCTGATATACTGTATGTCTGATGTCTGGCCAATGTTCGATGTCTGATGTCTATCTATCTATCTATCTATCTATCTATCTTTTTTTCCCTCTCTCTCTCTCTCTCTCTCTCTCTCCCCTCTCTCTCTCTCTCTCTCTCTCTCTCTCTCTCTCTCTCTCTCTCTCTCTTCCCCCCCCCCCCCCCCCCAGGTTCAGGGTTCTGTGCCATAAGATGGTGAACCACAACATCTTCACCAACCTCATCCTGTTCTTCATACTACTGAGCAGCATCTCTCTGGCTGCAGAGGATCCTGTCAGGAACGACTCCTTCAGGAACCAGGTGTGTGTTTATGTCTTACACACAGAGGCACACACACATAGGCACAGACACATGCACACACAAACACACAGAGGCACAGACACATGCAAATACACACACACACACAGGCACGGACACATGTACACACATACACACACAGAGGCACGAACACACACACACACAAACATTCACACACACACACATACAAACATTCTCACACACACACACACAAATACAGACTCCCTGAGTTAAACAGCTTTTTTGTGTGTATAGTGTGTATAGTGTGTATAGTGTGTGTGTGTGTAGTGTGTATAGTGTGTATAGTGTGTGTAGTGTGTGTGTGTGTAGTGTGTATAGTGTGTATAGTGTGTATAGTGTGTGTAGTGTGTGTGTGTATAGTGTGTATAGTGTGTATAGTGTGTGTAGTGTGTGTGTGTGTAGTGTGTATAGTGTGTATAGTGTGTAGTGTGTGTAGTGTGTATAGTGTGTGTAGTGTGTGTAGTGTGTATAGTGTGTGTAGTGTGTGGAGTGTGTGTAGTGTGTATATATATCACTTCACAATTAGATCTCTGGTTCAATAGTCTTTAGCCATCCTTCAGCTCCGGTTGATAACTATGTATAGCACTGGACCGTACATTGCACTGTGACTACTCTTTCCACTTAATTTGATTCTCTCTATATTATTATAGCTTCTATGTTATTATATAGTATGCATCCCAAATGGCACCCTATTCCCTATGTAGTGCACTACTTTTAACTGGGCCCTGGTCAAAAGTAGTGCACTATGTAGTGAATAGTGAGCCACAACGTGATGATATGGAAGCATGATCTATGAGATGCATGACTGTGTGATGTATTGTGTTGACCCCCGTTATGACGTCTGTGTCCCAGATATTAGGCTATGCAGACCACGTCTTCACTGGGCTCTTCACCATAGAGATCATTCTTAAGGTAACCTTTCATTCCTTCTCAATGTCGTCTCTACACCACACATAACGGACACTGTGTGCTCTGGAAGGGTTGGTGAAGTGCTTTAAGTGTTTTAAGCTTTGGAAAAATATGACATTTTGAGCAAAACAAACCATGAGCAGACATTCACTTCATCATCGATCACAATCTTTGTCTTACGGTTCCTGTGCATTTGATTTTCTCTTCCTGGTTCATGACCTTGTAGATGACAGCGTATGGGGCGTTCATCCATAAGGGTTCGTTCTGTCGAAATTACTTCAACATTCTGGATCTGGTGGTGGTCAGTGTGTCGCTGATCTCCTCCGGAATACAGTGAGTTGGCTTTCAAAAATACAATTACAACAGGGACGTTTGAATGGTTAAAATACAGCTAGAAATTCTCATCGCATCTCATTTAGCGTTGGTCTTTTTACTGTGATGGTTACTATACTCCAAGAAGATGTTCTATTGGCCCAGATATATTGTTTCATTTTGTAGTGGATATGTGGTTTAGAAGTTGACCTCTCTGTTTGTAGTGGATATGTGGTTTAGTAGTTGACCTCTCTGTTTGTAGTGGATATGTGGTTTAGTAGTTGACCTCTCTGTTTGTAGTGGATATGTGGTTTAGTAGTTGACCTCTCTGTTTGTAGTGGATATGTGGTTTAGTAGTTGACCTCTCTGTTTGTAGTGGATATGTGGTTTAGTAGTTGACCTCTCTGTTTGTAGTGGATATGTGGTTTAGAAGTTGACCTCTCTGTTTGTAGTGGATATGTGGTTTAGAAGTTGACCTCTCTGTTTGTAGTGGATATGTGGTTTAGTAGTTGACCTCTCTGTTTGTAGTGGATATGTGGTTTAGTAGTTGACCTCTCTGTTTGTAGTGGATATGTGGTTTAGTAGTTGACCTCTCTGTTTGTAGTGGATATGTGGTTTAGTAGTTGACCTCTCTGTTTGTAGTGGATATGTGGTTTAGTAGTTGACCTCTCTGTTTGTAGTGGATATGTGGTTTAGTAGTTGACCTCTCTGTTTGTAGTGGATATGTGGTTTAGTAGTTGACCTCTCTGTTTGTAGTGGATATGTGGTTTAGTAGTTGACCTCTCTGTTTGTAGTGGATATGTGGTTTAGTAGTTGACCTCTCTGTTTGTAGTGGATATGTGGTTTAGTAGTTGACCTCTCTGTTTGTAGTGGATATGTGGTTTAGTAGATGACCTCTCTGTTTGTAGTGGATATGTGGTTTAGAAGTTGACCTCTCTGTTTGTAGTGGATATGTGGTTTAGTAGTTGACCTCTCTGTTTGTAGTGGATATGTGGTTTAGTAGTTGATCTCTCTGTTTGTAGTGGATATGTGGTTTAGTAGTTGACCTCTCTGTTTGTAGTGGATATGTGGTTTAGTAGTTGACCTCTCTGTTTGTAGTGGATATGTGGTTTAGTAGTTGACCTCTCTGTTTGTAGTGGATATGTGGTTTAGTAGTTGACCTCTCTGTTTGTAGTGGATATGTGGTTTAGTAGTTGACCTCTCTGTTTGTAGTGGATATGTGGTTTAGTAGTTGACCTCTCTGTTTGTAGTGGATATGTGGTTTAGTAGTTGACCTCTCTGTTTGTAGTGGATATGTGGTTTAGTAGTTGACCTCTCTGTTTGTAGTGGATATGTGGTTTAGTAGATGACCTCTCTGTTTGTAGTGGATATGTGGTTTAGAAGTTGACCTCTCTGTTTGTAGTGGATATGTGGTTTAGTAGTTGACCTCTCTGTTTGTAGTGGATATGTGGTTTAGTAGTTGATCTCTCTGTTTGTAGTGGATATGTGGTTTAGTAGTTGACCTCTCTGTTTGTAGTGGATATGTGGTTTAGTAGTTGACCTCTCTGTTTGTAGTGGATATGTGGTTTAGTAGTTGACCTCTCTGTTTGTAGTGGATATGTGGTTTAGTAGTTGACCTCTCTGTTTGTAGTGGATATGTGGTTTAGTAGTTGACCTCTCTGTTTGTAGTGGATATGTGGTTTAGTAGTTGACCTCTCTCGATAACCTGTTCTTTGTCTGTGTGTGTTCAGGT
>CM042421.1:3994162-4061662 GCA_023634145.1 Thymallus thymallus
GGAGACTAAATACCTTTTAATTATCAGTCAACAAGCGTAGTTTATCATATCATTGTCAGATTTGCACATTATGAAGGTTTTGTGTTCTTATCTAGGCAGGGTAAAAGTACATCAAAATATGTTGTTTGGAATGAGTCCTGTTTGGTTAGCCTTGGTTTGAAAACCCTGAAAGGGTCCTATTTACTGACACGTTGTACCTCTCTGAAAGGGTCCTATTTACTGACACGTTGTACCTCTCTGAAAGGGTCCTATTTACTGACACGTTGTACCTCTCTGAAAGGGTCCTATTTACTGACACGTTGTACCTCTCTGAAAGGGTCCTATTTACTGACACGTTGTACCTCTCTGAAAGGGTTCTATTTACTGACACGTTGTACCTCTCTGAAAGGGTCCTATTTACTGACACGTTGTATCTCTCTGAAAGGGTCCTATTTACTGACACGTTGTACCTCTCTGAAAGGGTCCTATTTACTGACACGTTGTACCTCTGACCTTTTCTTTCCACAGCGAGGACCATAATGATATTAATTAATACATTTTTCTACAGGTGCAGAGGACACATGTAGCCTTATCTTGTCCTAACCAGCTCTCTCATCAGCATCTACAACACCAACACTAGCTTTGAAGTGAATTACATGTTTTAACAGACATCAGTTATTTGTAGTTGAGTTCATTGCAGTTGGGTCAAAGGAAGCATACTAAAGGGTTTTTACCATTGATCTCACTGT
Source organism: Thymallus thymallus (assembly GCA_023634145.1). NCBI lineage: Eukaryota > Metazoa > Chordata > Actinopteri > Salmoniformes > Salmonidae > Thymallus > Thymallus thymallus. The sequence continues at coordinate 3,994,891 of CM042421.1, forward strand.
GTTTTTCTAATTTCTGTATAGTGTATGATTTTCAATTACTTTTCGGAAAAGTGTTAGATTATTGGTAGTATTGCTGGTATCTAAAGAGTTCTGTCGTCTGGATTCAACTCTCACCATACTAGACCCTCCAACTCTCCCAGGTCATATCTAGCAACATGCATCTCCTCCCTCAGTGTGTTCAGTCCCTCCCCATTCATCCCACTAAGGCAGCTGCATTAGCCCTCGTTAAACCACAGTTAAATGAGGCTACCTGTTCCTTTGTCACTGACCGACTGACTGCTTCAGTGGGGACGGTCTCACTGTTTAAAACTAATCATACTGTGCTAGAATATAATAATCCTTGGTGATGATGATGATGATAATAATAATAATAATAATAATAATAAAAGTATAATCCCTAGTGTTAATAATAATATAATAATAATATATAATCCCTAGTGTTAATAGTAGTAATAATAATATATAATCCCTAGTGTTAATAATATAGAATAATAATAATACTATAATCCCTAGTGTTAATAATAATCTAATAATAATATATAATCCCTAGTGTTAATAATAATATAATAATAATAGTATAATCCCTAGTGTTAATAATAATATTATAATAATAATATATAATCCCTAGTGTTAATAGTAGTAATAATAATATATAATCCCTAGTGTTAATAATATAGAATAATAATCATATATAATCCCTAGTGTTAATAATAATATTATAATAATAATGTTATCCCTAGTGTTGATAATAATATAATAATATATAATCCCTAGTGTTAATAATAATACTAATAATAATACATCATCCCTACTGTTAATAATAATATAATAATAATATATCATCCATAGTTTTAATAATAATATATTGGATAAATCAATCTTGCTGTACCACTCTGCTATGCTACATAGAACACCACCCTTCATTATGACCTCATTTCCTTTTCACACAGGAAGTAGAGTTCCCAGCAGGAACTAGAAGAGCCAGAAAAAATGCAATAATGTCTTGTTAGGCAATAATCTTCTGGCTTGATATAGAATCACATGAATATATTTTACTGTATAGTGCTTACCTTTAACATTCCATGTTATCAACCCCTGTAAGCGTTTATTCTACGCACTGTTTACAGAATATGAGCTTTAGCAGTAGTAGGCTACATACTAACAAGTTGTGGCGTTGGCTTAACTGTAGTGTAGGCTACTGCAAGCAAGCAGCATAAGTGAACATTCACTTCAAATAATATTTCATCATTTAATACCGATGATGCATTTTGTTGCTCTATTGACTTTTAAGATCTAAGAAGATAGTTTCAGAAGAGATGAGCCGCCCAAAATACATTGTTGGAAGAGTTAAGGGCTGAAAGGAAGGCTTTTCCCCTATAATAATGCCTGTCTAACTTGCCTCTCTTACCCCCCCCCCCCCCCTCCTCCTGCACCTCCGCCCATCCTGTGTAGGGTTACTTTAGTGATCCTTGGAATGTTTTTGACTTCCTCATCGTAATTGGCAGCATAATAGACGTCATTCTGAGTGAGATCAACGTAAGTACATCGCCACCCCTCTCCACTCGCTCTGTCCCTCTCTCTCTCTCTCTCTTTTCACGTTTCTTCTCTTCTCTTTTTCCTTTCCTTCTCTTTCTTTGTGACAATCTTGTCTTCTATACCACCTTCTCTGGTGTTGTTTGTTTCCCCAAAGTCCACCCTCCTCCCTTCCTCTCCCCTCTCCCTTCCTCCATCCTTAATTTCAAGATGGCCGCTCTCATTCGGGGTTTCCAAGGCATCACGTGGTGTAAAAAAAAGGTGCTTCCTCGTTCACAGTACATAGAACAACAGTTGGGGGTTCTAGAGTACAGAAAGAGTTCTAGAGTGCTGATAGGGTTCTATTTGTTAGGCCTCAGAAGAGAGACCTGGCTCTAAAGCAAGACTATGACATGTCCTAGGGTTTTCACTTTGACTAACAACACACTCTAACTAACCAAAGAAACTCAACTATTATTTTTTTAAACGGATTGTTTTGGTTGTGATTTTGTTGGTATTGTTGTTTATTGTTGTTGTTTATTGATGTTGTTTTCCCACATGGACAAGCATGGCTGGTCGCCGCTCCTCCTCTCGGTCATCTTCTTGGATTTCACTCCTTTTATTTCCTCCCGTTTTCAAACTTCAGCTGTCATTTAATTTTCAACCAATATCCTTCCTCCCTCTAACTCCGCTAATCACAAACGATCATATATAACTGTTTCCTTTTCTGATCTCTCTCCTCCCTCTCTCCCTTTGTTGGTTCTTTTCTTTTCTTTTCTTTCTTTCTTTCTTTCTGTCTGTTTTGTTTTTTTGTTTGTTTGTTCTTCCACCCCCAACGCAGCATTATTTTGTTGATGCATGGAACACATTTGATGCCTTAATAGTTGTGGGTAGCGTTGTTGACATAGCGATCACTGAGGTTAACGTAAGTAGCCCACCTTTCAGTCTGCCTGCCTGCCTCTCACGCTCACCTCTGAGCATTAATAGAATGTAGACTATTGCATTGTCTCAAGCACTTGTTTTGGGTTCGTGTTTTACATTTATTTCAATGTATATTATCATCACAATTGGGGACATGTGAAATCCCCAAGGCATGACTGACACTGTATAGCATGATTACAAAAACGGGTGATATATTCAGGTCTGAAGAAAAAGTAATAGTAAACTTTGTTTACATAAAGCCTTTAGCTTGTATGCAAAACGATGTACATAGACGTACATTATACATTAATATTTACTTGTGAGTGATTCCTGGCCCTGTTCATAATGTGTCCGGGATATAAAGATAAATGTAACTCCTATATAAAAGGCATTTATTTAGTCGCTATCTAGTCCCTAGTAAATATAGATATATATATTTTGAGACGCCCATCGCTCCATGAGAACCATTGAAGGAGTATTTACACTCTTAAAAGGGAAATACATTTTTAAAAATCTACTTGATATCCATCGTCTCCAGCACCACCACCATTATCAACGTGTGGCAATAGTGATAGTGGTCTAAAAATGTGTTCCAATGACATCATCAACCAATTAGTAGACAATTAGTGGGCAGTGCCTCCTCCTAATTGGTTAAAATCACATGATGCACACCGATGATGTCATTGGAAACACTTATCTTCCTCAGTCTTTCTGAGTACAAAACATAGAAAAGCGTAATTTTTCCGCACGTGTTGATGTTGGGGCGGCGCTGGAGATGATGAACATGAAGTTGAAAAATGTTCAACATATCCTTTAAAACCAAGCCTACAGGTGAATCATCGCTCAACACCTATTACATTAGATACTAGTAGCTTATTGGGTCAATTGCTCAATCGTATAGCAGCTCTGTACTGTCAGTATCTGAGTTGATTACATTTGATAGATCCCTGGTTGATCTGGGCTTATCTGTCTATTGTGTCTGAGGGTCAGCTCACGAACCTTTCGTCTCTCTGGGACAGCATAGCGGAATAGCCATCTTTCCTTTCACAAGTCATGAAAGACACTTCACCCACTCCTCTAGTTTAGATGAGAACAATCCATGTCTTTAGATCACTGACAAAGTCATGTTTCTAAGAACAGAAATTACTCAAAATGGTACTTTGAGTGTTCTGAATATATTAGTTATATGTTATACAGTCATGTGAAAAAGTAGGTACACCCCCTGGAAAGGTCTTTTTTTTTTTTTTACATATTTGTACAGATGGATATGTAATCTTCACTTCAACACTATTGACAGATAAAGGTTACACAATTTAACAAATCACAAAAAAAAAAAAAAGAAACGTTGAAAATGTTATGCAATTAAAATAAACAAAAATGCATTTTCCTTATGGGGAAAAGTTAGTACACCCCTACCTTTACCATCACATAAAGTTAGTACACCCCTACCTTTACCATCACATAAAGTTAGTACACCCCTACCTTTACCATCACATAAAGTTAGTACACCCCTACCTTTACCATCACATAAAATGGCTAAAATTAGAATTAGGTACCAAAGCAAGTGCAAATGACTAGAAAACATTAGAGAGAAACTTAGGAGGGTCCAGCCTTCCATAAAGATAAGAACATTAGTCTGGTTTGGTCTTAACCATATGGGTGTGTGGTAACACATCATTCAAAGATTAAAAAACCTACCCGAGGCCCTCAGAAGAAAGATTATTGATGTCCATGAGTCTGGGAGGGGTTACAAATACATTTCCAAGCAATTCAAAGTACATCATTCCATTATTGATGCCCATGTAGGCACAGACCTGGCCTACATGGGAGGTCAGGGAGGAAGAAGCCTCTGCTCTCAAAAAAGAATATCAAGACACAACTGCCTTTTGCCAGACAACACCTGGGTAAAGTCAGCTGTGAATGATGTACTTCAAATTGCTTGGAAATGTATTTTTAACCCCTCCCAGACTCATGGGCATCAATAATCTTTCTTCTGAGGGCCTCTGGTAGGTCTTAGGTTACAACACACCCAAGCAAACCAGAACAACGTTCTTATCTTTATGGAAGGCTGGACCCTCCTAAGTTTCTCTCTAATGATTTCTAATCATTTGCGCTTGTTTTGGTACCTAATTCAAATTTTATGTGATGTTAAAGGTAGGGGTGTACAGAATTTTTCCCCATAAGAAAAAGGCATTTTAGTTTATTTTAATTGCATAATAATTTTTTTAAATGTTGTGTGTGATTTGTTAAATTGTGTAATCTTTATCTGTCAATAATGTTGAAGTGTCCAAATATAAAATAAAAAAAAGAGAACTTTCCAGGGGGTGTATGTACATGACTGTATATACAGTATATATATATATATATATATGTTCTTATTATTGCGTTGTAATTGTGTTTACTAGTGCTGTATTTGTCTATACAGACAGTCCTTCTAGAATTTCTTGAGACTAAATGAAAACTATTTCCTTATAGTACTAACTTGTAACTGTTAGTTCAGTTAGTGTCATATAGTTCAGTTGAATGCTTAACTCTTTGAGAAGTAGCGATAGTGTTAGGCTGCCCTGTGGATGACAAGTGTGCTTTCTTGTCTTTGAAAGTGAAGCTATCTGACCATGAGAGGTTTGACCAAAGTCTTTATGAATGACCAGTCTTCAGTACTTTACCAGTATCTGTCAGCCAGACATATATACCCTCCTCTGCTATACCGTTCACTCACTCACCCTTTACCCTGAGTTTGGTTTGAGTTGGGTTTGCCGTTTGACATTTCTTTTGATTTGAATTCTTCCATTAATCTTTAACCTAGGCATGAACCTAGTCTTCTTCTTCTCTGGTGTCTGATTGATTGACGAGCCTCACTGTTCCTGCATCGTATCTGTACTGTTTTTAGAAACCCTCTTCACTTGTACCTCCTGGTAATGGTGACCTAATAGCCACCAAAATATCAGAAAGACACTCACTGTTTTTGTGTTGTTTAAGTGAGTGTGTATTGGCGTGGATAATTTCATAAAGTGGTCTTATTAAGATTGCGGATTCGATGCCCCCCCCCCACCACCCTTCCTCCCCCCTCCCCCTCCCCCTCCCCCTCCCCATCCCCATCCTATTTCCCCAACTCTACTCTACATAGCTAACCCCTCCAGTTATTTTGACCAGAAGGAGCTTCTTAAAAATACATTTGACTGTTGATTTCACTTGAGTGTTTAGAATAATTGTTCTGTTGGTTTGATTGTGTTTTTAAAAAGTGGTTTAGAAGGGTTATTAAAAGACGTTGCATTCTGTTGCCATGGTGATGGTGTCTTGCAGGCGATGCATTTCTCCCTCCCCTCGGAATGCCTTTCCTCCCCTCCATCATCTCTGTCTGCTCTTCTTATGGATGTTTACTTCTATCTGTCCTCTCATTGGTTGATTTGTGGTGCTCTTGCTCACCCTGAAATGCAAGCTGGGTAACCTGGGTCTCTTCACTAACATTAGACGACTTTAACTAACTAACTAACTAACTAACGTTAACTAACCAAGGTGAACACTCTTAGAAAAAAAGGTGCTGTCTAGAACCTAAACGGGTTCTTCAGCTGTCCCCATAGGATAACCCTTTGAAGAACACGTTTTGGTTTCAGATAGAACCCTTTTGGTTCCATGTAGAACCCTTTCCACAGAGGGTTCTACCTGGAACCAAAAAGGGTTCTACCTGGATCCAAAAAGAGTTCTCCTATGGGGACAACCAAAGAACCCTTTTGGAACCCTTTTTGACTGAAGTTGTTTTCAGAAATGATCTGCCAGTAAAGCCAAGCATAACAACAATACGACAGAGGAATTCAATTTAGTTTAAGGAAAATTAAAAGAGGACATTAGAAGCTTCTACAATGTGGAATCATTCCAGATAATAGTCTATACAGAGACCTGGGTTACCTATACAGTATACTTGAACTGTAATGATTATGTGCAATGTGAAAAAAGTATTTTTAAAAGTTATTTAAAAAGGAGTGATTGCTTGACAGTATAATCACAACTCACATTTGCACAGTTGGACTGGAAGTTGTATTTAAATGATTGTGTTGTGTGTTACCCAGACCCTCCCCCTCACAATACAACGTGCAGAATAACACTGCAGGACTATACAACCCAGCACCATGGCGTTTTCAACTTGAAAACTGTTGATGAGCATTTTGACAATAATCCAGTATAATTTCATTATGGCTTCATTGTTGAAATGTTTGACGGTAGTTCTGCAGTGGATTTACAGTCCAACATAATTCTAGTGTATTACCCTAAGCATGTAGAACAATCATAACTCCTCCTACTCCCCAGATACACAACCCCCCCCAGTCCCCATTCCACTCCAACCCAGTGCCCCTAAGTGGTCCTCAAAGCACACATAAACATATATACACGCACGCACGCACACACACACACACACATACACATGTATTATACACACCATTGCTCAGTCACTGTCTCTCATAATGTGGCACTGTTCACTGCCTGACAATGACTGACATTGTCAACATATTTACACCTACTTGACACACACACACACACTCTCTCTCTCACACACACACACACATACACACACACACCTCACCCTCTCTCTGAAATCCACCACTTCCCTTTGCATTACCCCCCTCTCTCTACTACAGAGATTACACCAAGCCTTCCGTCATGTATACCATGCCAATAGAAAAAAAAGGTGTAAAACCACTGATAAAACAGCGCCCCCTGTTGTTCAAACTACTAACTGTACGTGGCCAACTGACTAACTGTATGCATCTGGCTGCTGAATAACAGTCACACTGAGAAACCAAGTCCTTACTGTTACGTCAGCCCCGTTTTCACTTAGTCATGACTTAACTGAAAACTTAAGTGGAAGTTTGGCTCCCAGCAGTCCCTGTCTCATGGCTGCAGTACTGGGGACGGCCAGTGGATGGCTCCCTACCCAGGGACCATGAAGACCTCCCCTCATGTTCTGTTCTGTTCTGTATGTAGCTACACCTGGCAGAAAGACAGAGACAGCTATAGAGATAGAGCCTCTCTACCCTTGGCCCCTCACACACACACACACACACACATAACCACACACACACACACACACACACACACTGTCACAGTCACACGCATTGACATTCATTATATTTGCCTCAGCACTTTGGAGGAAATATTCCACTATTGCACTAAATGAATGTATGACTTTAAACCCCCTCTGACCACATCTGATATTCAGGCCCAGTTAACCCCTACATAACCTCTTCTGAGGGCTCTCTATAAAAGCTATGGAAGCTCTCCCTCATACTCATGCTACAGTACCTCCTAACAGTGTGATCTGCTCAGTACAACAACATGCCTAATTCTAGCAGTAACGAGGGCTCTGCCACCTAGTGTCATTCCTCTAGCAGTAACGAGGGCTCTGCCACCTAGTGTCATTCCTCTAGCAGTAACGAGGGCTCTGCCACCTAGTGTCATTCCTCTAGCAGTAACGAGGGCTCTGCCACCTAGTGTCATTCCTCTAGCAGTAACGAGGGCTCTGCCACCTAGTGTCATTCCTCTAGCAGTAACGAGGGCTCTGCCACCTAGTGTCATTCCTCTAGCAGTAACGAGGGCTCTGCCACCTAGTGTCATTCCTCTCCCATATCTACCATCTCAGGTGTCTCCCTCATCTTCCCCAAGTCCCTGGCCTAGCCCACACACACACACACACACACACACACTCACACACACACGTCCCAGCAGCAGCAGCAGCAGCAGCAGTAGGATGGTCGGTGCTATTATAGCTTTGATCTGTCTGCCTTTCTTTAAAGCCAGCTGACTCCTCCTCCTCCTCCTCCCCGGTAAGAACAACGGTACGGAACCACGGTAACCTCCGTCTCCACCCCCCCTTTCATCCTGCCACACCCATCACCAGCAGCATGCTACCTGTGGCAGCGTCACAAATGGCACCCTGTTCCCTATATAGTGCACTCCTTCAAAAGCCCTCTATAGAGTATAGGGTACCGTTTGGGTCTCAACCTGTGTGTGTGTAAACACCGGGGGGTACCCATGCCCATACTGGGGTTTTAGACTGGCTAAGTCTTCTGTAGTCGCTGTCATGTTGTCATCGCTCTCAGGCAAAATAAAAAAAACTTGCCTCGCTCCTCTTCCTCCTCTTCCTCCTCTTATTCTTCCTCCTCCTCTTCCTCATCTTGCTCCTCTTCCTCCTCCTCCTCCTCCTCTTCCTCCTCCTCCATCTCCTCTATTAGTGGTGCTCTACGAGCCATGTTCACAATCATCTACCTTTCTTTCTCTCTCTATCAGTCGATATTTTTCTCTCTCTCTCTCTCTCTCTCTCTCTCTGTGTGGCACAGTTGCTCCCCCTACTGTCCTCCTGTGATTTAAACACAGCGCTGAGCTGGTGGCTCTATGAGGAATAATACCCTTAACTGATGGTTCAATGTGTTGTTGTTGTTGTTGTAAAGTTGTTTGTTGTCGTTCAGTTTGGTGAAGGTGGTGTTTCTCTGTGTAGAAGTTGTGTGTTGTGTGTTATTGTCTCTGTTTGGTGATTTATCCGTATGTATTGTGTTGTTAATGTCAGTTAGTTGTTTTGTCAAGTTGTGGCTTAGCTTCTGAATTCTCAAGGGCCTCCCAAGGTACTCTAGTTAATCAAATGTTGTACCAACTTAAATTGAAAGGAACATTTTGTCTATAGAGGTTTGTGTACATATTTCATAGCCTAGTTTTTGTTTGGGGCTTTTAAATATTAATACGACCATGAAGAGCTCCGCTAGTTTTCCTCTGCTGGAGAGCAGGAAGTGTAATGCATTGTAGCTATTAGTTGTATTTCCATTTCTCATAAAGCCACCAGGTGATGCCCGATTCTCTCCTAAACAACTTTTGTAGGTTGTTTTGATGGGATGATTTGAAGGACTCAACAGTGATTGACTTATTAACTGTGTGTGTGTGTGTGTGTGTGTGTGTATGTGTGTGTGTGTGTGTGTGTGTGTGTGTGTGTGTGTGTGTGTGTGTGTGTGTGTGTGTGTGTGTGTGTGTGTGTGTGTGTGTGTGTGTGTGTGTGTGTGTGTGTGTGTGTGTGTGTGTGTGTGTGTGTGTGTGTGTGTGTGTGTGTGTGTGTGCTGTGTTTGTATCTGCAACTACGTGTGGGTATGCGCTTGCACACGGATGATTGTGTGTGTGTGTGTGTGTGTGTGTGTCTGTTCATGTCTGTGTGTGTGTCTGTTCATGTCTGTGAGTACGTGTGTCTTCGCTTCTGCGTGTATGTGTGTATGTCTGCTCTTGTGTCTGCTCTTGTGTCTGCTCTTGTGTCTGCTCTTGTGTCTGCTCTTGTGTCTGCTCTTGTGTGTGCTCGCGTGTGTGTGTTTGTGTATGTGTGTGTGTATGTCTGAATCCTTGTCTGTGTGTGTGTGTGTGTGTGTATGAATGTCTGAATCCTTGTGTGTGTGTGTGTGTGTGTATGTGAATGTCTGAATCCTTGTCTGTGTGTGTGTGTGTGTGTGTGTGTGTGTGTGTGTGTGTGTGTGTGTGTGTGTGTGTGTGTGTGTGTGTGTGTGTGTGTGTGTGTGTGTGTGTGTGTGTGTGTGTGTGTGTGTGTGTGTTGACGTCCGATGCCTAACAAAAGGGACTACAAAACTCTGAAGATAACGCCAGGATCTCCATCACCTTCTTCCGGCTCTTCAGAGTGATGAGGCTGGTCAAACTGCTGTCTCGGGGAGAAGGGATACGGACCCTGCTGTGGACCTTCATCAAGTCTTTTCAAGTGAGGAGACTCAGACTCAAGTCATGATGATTGAGAATTGAGATGCAGGGGTCAGGGGTCAATTAGGAATTGAGGTCAGTCAATTCAGGATGGAAGTATACTGGAATTTAAATATTAGTTAGATATAACTGAGGTTTGGGAGGAAAGACCACACCTCAACGTCTTTTATTTCTGGTCTGTACCTCACCACACCTTAACGTCTTTAAGTTCTGGTCTGTACCTCACCACACCTTAACGTCTTTAAGTTCTGGTCTGTACCTCACCACACCTCAACGTCTTTTAGTTCTGGTCTGTACCTCGCCACACCTCAACGTCTTTTAGTTCTGGTCTGTACCTCGCCACACCTCAACGTCTTTTAGTTCTGGTCTGTACCTCGCCACACCTCAACGTCTTTTAGTTCTGGTCTGTACCTCGCCACACCTCAACGTCTTTTAGTTCTGGTCTGTACCTCGCCACACCTCAACGTCTTTTAGTTCTGGTCTGTACCTCGCCACACCTCAACGTCTTTTAGTTCTGGTCTGTACCTCAACATCTTTTAGTTCTGGTCTGTACCTCGCCACACCTCAACGTCTTTTAGTTCTGGTCTGTACCTCGCCACACCTCAACATCTTTTAGTTCTGGTATGTACCTCACCACACCTCAACATCTTTTAGTTCTGGTCTGTACCTCGCCACACCTCAACGTCTTTTAGTTCTGGTCTGTACCTCGCCACACCTCAACGTCTTTTAGTTCTGGTCTGTACCTCACCACACCTCAACGTCTGTTAGTTCTGGTATGTACCTCACCACACCTCTACGTCTTTTAGTTCTGGTATGTACCTCGCCACACCTCAACATCTTTTAGTTCTGGTCTGTACCTCGCCACACCTCAACATCTTTTAGTTCTGGTATGTACCTCACCACACCTCAACGTCTTTTAGTTCTGGTCTGTACCTCACCACACCTCAACGTCTTTTAGTTCTGGTCTGTACCTCGCCACACCTCAACGTCTTTTAGTTCTGGTCTGTACCTCACCACACCTCAACGTCTTTTAGTTCTGGTCTGTATCTCGCCACACCTCAACGTCTTTTAGTTCTGGTCTGTACCTCGCCACACCTCAACGTCTTTTAGTTCTGGTCTGTACCTCGCCACACCTCAACGTCTTTTAGTTCTGGTCTGTACCTCACCACACCTCAACGTCTTTTAGTTCTGGTCTGTACCTCACCACACCTCAACGTCTTTTAGTTCTGGTCTGTACCTCACCACACCTCAACGTCTTTTAGTTCTGGTCTGTACCGCACCACACCTCAACATCTTTTAGTTCTGGTCTGTACCTCGCCACACCTCAACGTCTTTTAGTTCTGGTCTGTACCTCAGCACACCTCAACGTCTTTTAGTTCTGGTCTGTACCTCACCACACCTCAACGTCTTTTAGTTCTGGTATGTACCTCACCACACCTCAACGTCTTTTAGTTCTGGTCTGTACCTCGCCACACCTCAACGTCTTTTAGTTCTGGTCTGTACCTCGCCACACCTCAACGTCTTTTAGTTCTGGTCTGTATCTCACCACACCTCAACGTCTTTTAGTTCTGGTCTGTACCTCGCCACACCTCAACGTCTTTTAGTTCTGGTCTGTACCTCGCCACACCTCAACGTCTTTTAGTTCTGGTCTGTACCTCGCCACACCTCAACGTCTTTTAGTTCTGGTCTGTACCTCGCCAATACATTTTTTAAATATGTATTTATTTAAGTTTGAAGGGTTTTCCATATTAGAATTTTAATTTCCAATCACTTCCTGAATTGATTGACTTAAATTCAGCTTGACCCTGACCCTGCTTGAGAAGGGAGGAATATAGAAGGGAGGAATGATGTGTCCAGCTAACCAGTCAGCTAGCATCTAACTGTCTCTCAAAACCCCAATACCCTTCATATGCATGCTGTCATAACCTACTCACCATGCTATAGCTTAATGATAAGGCTTAAAAGTTCTGATGGTATTTCTAAGTTAAGATAAGATTTCCTCCCTAGGTCCCATGTGGCTCAGTTGGTAGAGCATGGCGCTTGCAATGCCAGGGTTATGGGTTTGATTCCCACGGGGGACCAGTGCAAGAAAGTGTATGAACTCATTACTTTAAGTTGCTCTGGATAAGAGCGTCTGCTAAAATGTAAATGTTGCTGATTTTATAGAAGCACTCATCCAAAAAGTAATTTGATAAAGGGTTTCTGATAAAATTATAATTTATCTTGCGTCGGACGGTGGAAAAAGGAATGTGACTATTTTACAGCAGTGTGTTACTGACTGACTGAATGATTTGGTGGCGTGATGTGTTTTTGGTGCTGTGGTGCCAGACAGTGTTGTTGATCTCTCTCTGTCCCCCTAGGCTCTCCCCTATGTAGCACTGCTTATAGTGATGCTGTTCTTCATCTACGCCGTCATTGGGATGCAGGTAAGAACTGGTGGTCAACCCAAGCATCTGAGATTGGTCTCTGTTTCTCTCCTCTGTTTCTCTCCTCTGTTTCTCTCCTCTGTTTCTCTCCCTCCCTCTGTTTCTCTCCTCTAGCCAGTGCTGTCCTGTCTGTGTCGGAAGGGGTTCTAAGCCCTATCCCAAGGTTCTGTATGTTCTGTCCTGTTTTCTCCTTCACACTATAATACCTTCTCATCTCTCTGCGTCTCTAGAGCTGGTTTCCCAGACACACTTTAAGCCTAGTCCAGGACTTGAAAGCATGCTCCATTGAAAGTGCTTTTAATGCCTGAGCTAGGCTGGATCCATGTCCGGACAACCAGTGCTAGATGTTGTACTTTTTGCTTCCTTATATACATGTTGAGAAGCATTGAGGTTAATGTCCTGTCTCCTCGGCTCCCTGTCCTCTGTGGCACTGACCTGATGATGTCATCTGTCCTCTGCGGCACTGACCTGATGATGTCATCTGTATTCTGTGGCGTGGCTGTCTTGCACCATGTTGATCTGATGATGTCATCTGTCCTCTGTGGCGTGGCTGTCTCGCACCATTATGATCTGATGATGTCATCTGTCCTCTGTGGCGTGGCTGTCTTGCACCATGTTGACCTGATGATGTCATCTGTCCTCTGTGACGTGGCTGTCTTGCACCATGTTGATCTGATGATGTCATCTGTCCTCTGTGGCGTGGCTGTCTTGCACCATGTTGATCTGATGATGTCATCTGTCCTCTGTGGCGTGGCTGTCTTGCACCATGTTGACCTGATGATGTCATCTGTCCTCTGTGGCATGGCTGTCTTGCCACCATGTTGACCTGATGATGTCATCTGTCCTCTGTGGCGTGGCTGTCTTGCACCATGTTGACCTGATGATGTCATCTGTCCTCTGTGGCATGGCTGTCTTGCCACCATGTTGACCTGATGATGTCATCTGTCCTCTGTGGCGTGGCTGTCTTGCCACCATGTTGACCTGATGATGTCATCTGTCCCTAACAACCTTGCCCCCTGCAGATGTTTGGTAAGATAGCCCTGAGAGACAACAGTCAGATCAACAGAAACAACAACTTCCAGACCTTCCCCCAGGCTACACTACTGCTCTTCAGGTGAGACACTTTCCTCTCCTCCTCCCCTCCTCTCCTCCTCTCCTCCTCTCCTCCTCCAAAACCTCTCTTTCTAGACTATAAACCACCTTCAGAAATTCCTGATTTAAAATCCCCCAACAGATCTGGAGATCATGAAAGCACTGCCAACTCAAGATTAATGGTGTTTTATCAAACACGTACACATCCTTTCCACCTCTTCTGCAAGCCATGATGTCGTTTCCCACTTTCTGTTTGAAAACTCTTACTTTTGAAGGTAGGACCACCATGCAGCATTTCACCACCAGGTGGAGCCTTCATGGAACCCGTTCTTCCTGTAGAGTAGAGCCTTCTGTGTGTGACAGCTGGTTGTTTACCTGTGCTCAGGTGTGCCACGGGCGAGGCGTGGCAGGAGATCATGCTGGCATGCGCCCCCATGCGACCCTGTGAGAAGGGGTCAGAGGTGGGGCCGGCCAGCGAGGACCAGTGTGGGAGTCACTTCGCTATCTTCTACTTCGTCAGCTTCTACATGCTGTGTGCCTTCCTGGTGAGTAGCTACGGAGAGCAGGGAGGGACAATCCCACTAGCTACGGAGAGCAGGGAGGAACAATCCCACTAGCTACGGAGAGCAGGGAGGGACAATCCCACTAGCTACGGAGAGCAGGGAGGGACAATCACTAACTAATTGATTTGATTATTCTGGTCCGTTGTCTCTCTGTCAGCTGTCATTGGGACTGATGAGTTGATTATTCAGGGCTGGTGTCTCTCTGTCAATCAATCAATCAAATGTATTTATTAAGCCTTTTTACATCAGCCAATGTCACAAAGTGCTATTCTGAAACCCAGCCTAAAACCCCAAACAGCAAGCAAACTCCCTAGAAAGGCAAAAACCTAGGAAGAAACCTAGAGAGGAACCAGGCTCTGAGGGGTGGCCAGTCCTCTTCTGGCTGTGCCGGGTGGAGATTATAACAATTCATGACCATTAAGGCCAGTTCTTTCTCCAAGATGTTCAAACGTTCATAGATGACCAGCAGGGTCAAACAATAATCATAGTGGTTGTAGAGGTTGCAACAGGTAAATACATCAGGAGTGAATGTCACTTGGCTTTTCATAGCCAGGCATTTAGATGCGGTAGAGAGCGCAGGTACGGTGCAATAGAGCGCAGGTGTGGTAGAGAGAGTGAGAGAGAGAGAGAAAGAGAGAGAGAGATGAAAACAGCAGGTCTGGGACAAGGTGTCACGTCCGATGAACAGGTCAGGGTTCCATAACCGCAGTCAGAAGAGTTGAAACCGGTGCAGCAGCACGACCAGGTGGACTGGGGACAGCTAGGAGTCATCAGGGCAGGTAGTCCTGAAGCATGGTCCTAAGGCTCAGGTATGGTGGCACTGTCAGCTGTCATTGGGACTGATGAGTTGATTATTCTGGTCTGTTATCTCTACTTCCCCAGATCATCAACCTGTTTGTGGCTGTGATCATGGATAACTTTGACTACCTGACCAGAGACTGGTCTATTCTAGGACCTCACCACCTGGATGAGTTCAAGAGAATCTGGGCTGAATACGACCCAGAGGCCAAGTCAGTACAACTTCAAACAGCTTCTCTCTCTCTCTCTTTAAGTCTCTCTCTCTCTGTCTCTCTCTCTCTCTCTCTCTCTCTCTCTCTCTCTCTCTCTCTCTCTCTCTCTCTCTCTCTCTCTCTCTCTCTCTCTTAAGTCTCTCTGTCTCTCTCTCTCTCTCTCTCTCTCTCTCAGTACCTCTCTCTCTCTCTCTCTCTCTCTCTCTCTCTCTCTCTCTCTCTCTCTCTCTCTCTCTCAGTCCCTATCTCTCTCTCTGTCCTTATCTCTCTCTCTCTCTCTCTCTCTCTCTCAGTCCCTATCTCTCTCTCTCTGTCTCTCTCTAAATATTGCTGTGTGTTCCACAGGGGTCGTATCAAGCACCTGGATGTGGTAACTCTGTTGCGGAGGATTCAGCCTCCTCTGGGCTTCGGGAAGCTCTGTCCACACCGGGTGGCCTGCAAGCGTCTGGTCTCCATGAACATGCCCCTGAACAGTGATGGCACAGTCATGTTCAATGCCACCCTGTTTGCCCTGGTGCGAACAGCATTGAGGATCAAGACTGATGGTAACACATTTTATTTGACTGTATTAATTTTACAGTATTAACAGATTTGTTCTGCTAGACACCTGTAGCCCTACGGTCCCATCTGGTGTGTGTGTGTGTGTGTGTGTGTGTGTGTGTGTGTGTGTGTGTGTGTGTGTGTGTGTGTGTGTGTGAAGGTAACTTGGAGCAGGCGAACGAGGAGCTTCGTGCGATAGTGAAGAAGATCTGGAAGAGAACCAGTATGAAGCTGCTGGATCAGGTCGTGCCTCCTGCTGGAGATGATGAGGTCACGGTTGGGAAGTTCTACGCCACTTTCCTGATCCAGGAGTACTTCAGGAAGTTTAAGAAGCGTAAAGAGCAGGGCCTGGTGGCCAAGGTACCCCCCAAGACTGCTCTCTCCCTGCAGGTGGGTCACTACAAGTTCCTGCCTGTCAGACCGGAGCACTGTTTGACCTTTTAGAAGTGTGTTAGTACTTAACTGAACATATCAAATGAGTATTAATACTGAAACAATGAGTCTGTGCTTCTGTATGTTCCTCTGTCTGTCTCTGTGTCTATGCATGTCTCTGTCTGTCTGTATTTCTAATTAGGCGGGCCTACGGACGCTCCATGACATGGGTCCTGAGATCCGGAGGGCCATATCAGGTGACCTCACAGTGGAGGAGGACCTGGACAAGTCGATGAAGGAGCCGGTCTCTGCTGCGTCTGAGGACGATATCTTCAGGGTAAAGGTCTGCTACACACCCCTACACACCCCTCTGTCTGGGCTACTGAGCCTCATTAGGCCCGTCGCTTCTGCTGTGACCAGCTATAAGGATTACATCACCATCCACCATCATTGGCTCCAGATGCCACTTCAGTACCCACTACACTTCAGAACCGACTACACTTCAGAACCGACTACACTTCAGGATCCACTACACTTCAGTACCCACTACACTTCAGAACCCACTAAACTTCAGAACCCACTAAACTTCAGAACCGACTACACTTCAGAACCCAATACACTTCAGGATCCACTACACTTCAGTACCCACTACACTTCAGTACCCACTACACTTCAGAACCCACTACACTTCAGAACCCACTAAACTTCAGAACCGACTACACTTCAGAACCCAATACACTTCAGTACCCACTACACTTCAGTACCCACTACACTTCAGTACCCACTACACTTCAGTTAGGCTGGACAAATTCACCCAAGGCCATGGAACACTAGCGCGAGGCCATAGCAAATGAATTGAAACGAACCTCCGCAGAGCCTCTTCTGACTGGAGTGACGCTTAGAACTCAATTTCCCCTAAATGGCACAAAAATATGTATCCCTTTATATTTTACCACTACAATCTGTTCTTAGGACAAAACTGAAAAAAACGTATGTAGAAAGTAAACATCCGCACTTCGATGGTGCAAACTGTGCTTATGTCTGCGTAATGATGAAGTAGGGAAAAAATGAAAACTTCGGACTATTTCTGGTCTAGTGATCGATAACAACCGAGCTCGCTGCCCAGAATTACATAATTAGAAAGAGGAGATTATCCTGATTAAAATGGTGTCTGACTTAAAAAAGTCTAAATATACACATTGCTACATATTTTGTGAAATAAACAGATATACCTACGTATATTATCCCTTTAGGAAACAATGGGACGACCTCAGAGTTCCATTAGTCATTTTTGTTGTTTTTGACGTTTTAACTACAAGCAATTGGAAACAGCATTGTACCCTGCTGAACTTACATCATTAGAAATAATAGGTTATCCTGATTTTAAAATGCTGTAGAATTTCAAACCATTAAAATACATACATTTTGAGATATTTGGCGAAAATGCAGATGTCTATATTTCCCCAAAACAATGGCAGTCTGAAAGTTCAAAGTTCTAACAGTATTTTATTTAACCAGTTTACCATTTATCTACTAGAATTTGCCTTTTTGTGTTTAACATTTTATGGTTCGTAATCTAGCGGTTAAGAGCGAAAGGTGGCTGGTTCGAATCACCACCGATGTAGCCTTGAGCAAGCACTTCACCCTAGTTGCTCTGAATAAGAGCATCTAGAAAATGAGTCTGACTAAAATCTAAATGTAAACTAGGCCTCTATGTGAAAGCGTGGCAATAACGTAAACTTTCCAATATTCACCGATCTACTCCTCAGATGGCAGCACACTCCTGAAAACGAACTGCTCAGCAAAGCAAAGGCTCTTTTGAGAGCTACCAGATTCTTTATTTTTTTTTTAAGCTAGTTTTCTGTTTCTGTGGCCAGTGTCTGTGTTTATATGTTAAGGCTGTTACTTTAGCAGATGTCACCCATCTAAATAAATAAAAAAAAATATATATATAATTAACTAAATGTATGGTGTTTATGTCAGTTGTATTGTTTGTTATGCTATAAATGGTTATTTTATGGTTGTAAGTGATACAATTCTGAGTAATTACTACTTTTGTAAGGATATACTTTATTCAGTACTACTGCAGTTGTTCAATAATTCCAATAGATGGCAGAATAACACCACGAATGACATTTCAGAAGATTCGTTTAGTTTTCTCCCTGGATACACCACCACTTCCCTCACAGGAAAACTCCTACTGCTAACGCAAGAGGAAGGACTGAAAAAGCATTTAACAGAATACTGTGAAGTAATATAATGATGATTCACGTGTATTACCTGTTTTTATGCTCATGTTTAGAAATGATACATAACATTATCAATATGCCTGAACATTAATCAGTCACCTCTGGTCGACAGACACGTATTTTCCTAGTACATTCGTTAATCAGTCACCTCTGGTCGACAGACACGTATTTTCCTAGTACATTCGTTAATCAGTCACCTCTGGTCGACAGACACGTATTTTCCTAGTACATTCGTTAATCAGTCACCTCTGGTCGACAGACACGTATTTTCCTAGTACATTCGTTAATCAGTCACCTCTGGTCGACAGACACGTATTTTCCTAGTACATTCGTTAATCAGTCACCTCTGGTCGACAGACACGTATTTTCCTAGTACATTCGTTAATCAGTCACCTCTGGTCGACAGACACGTATTTTCCTAGTACATTCGTTAATCAGTCACCTCTGGTCGACAGACACGTATTTTCCTAGTACATTCGTTAATCAGTCACCTCTGGTCGACAGACACGTATTTTCCTAGTACATTCGTTAATCAGTCACCTCTGGTCGACAGACACGTATTTTCCTAGTACATTCGTTAATCAGTCACCTCTGGTCGACAGACACGTATTTTCCTAGTACATTCGTTAATCAGTCACCTCTGGTCGACAGACACGTATTTTCCTAGTACATTCGTTAATCAGTCACCTCTGGTCGACAGACACATATTTTCCTAGTACATTCGTTAATCAGTCACCTCTGGTCGACAGACACGTATTTTCCTAGTACATTCGTTAATCAGTCACCTCTGGTCGACAGACACGTATTTTCCTAGTACATTCGTTAATCAGTCACCTCTGGTCGACAGACACGTATTTTCCTAGTACATTCGTTAATCAGTCACCTCTGGTCGACAGACACGTATTTTCCTAGTACATTCATTAATCAGTCACCTCTGGTCGACAGACACGTATTTTCCTAGTACATTCATTGTCAATTTCAACAACCATCATCGACCCGCTCTGCCTTCTAGCTCAAGCCAGGGTCACGTTGAGGTACAGAATACTGTGAAGTAATATAATGATAATTCACGTGTATTACCAGGGTCATGTTGAAGTACATTTGATAACGGCGAGGGTTGCATGGTGCAATTTAAAGATGTACTCGTCTTTTATATTCCGAGGCTGGTTACTCTTAATATCATACGATAAGAGGGTGTTTTTTTAATGTCTGTCTAGTAGGGTTGAGGTTAGCATGTTGCTAGTGATTAATTGTCGGGGGTTCAACACCTGCTATGGCCCCATATTAGGCCTGTGTTGCTGCTCTCCCAAAAGCCTAATACGAGAGAGCTAACTGTAAAGTAAAGAGTGACCATTTTAGAAAGTCATGGGACATATTGTCTTTGGTTGCATGCTATTTTATATGAATCATATTGCTGCCATAGCCTATAACTGATGCTTCGTGGTCTTATGCTGCCATCTACTGGACATATTTAGCAATTCAAAGATATTAATTCACATAAAGGCATTGGTGAGGCAGCTGAGAAATAAAGTGTATTTTTGTTATTAATTCCTGAGATCAGTCTCAAACCTGACCCACCTATCCCATCCAATTACTGGACTTTAACATATAGGTTACTAGGTCACACCCAGTTCAAACCACTTTAGAAAAATAAAATGTGGCTTGTTTAACAAGTGTTCTGCCTTGCAATAATAAATATCATAAAATAAATAATAACAAAATACTTACATAGGTTTTGATTTAAAAAAAATAACAATCAAAATGCTATTTAGTACTATAATGGTATTTACTAACATAATATTATTACAGAAATAGTTTCTAAAAGTGTTCTAGGCTGCCCTACCCAATAATTAGGGGTAGGGTTATGGTTAGGGTTGCCATTAGGGTTAGAAAAATTGTGACCATTACAGCTAAAAGTGCATTGTGTTACCAGTCAGGGGTAGGGGTAGGGGTAGGGTTACCATTACAGCTAAAGGTGCATTGTGTTACAAGTCAGGGTTAGGGTTACGGGTAGGGTTACCATTACAGCTAAAGGTGCATTGTGTTACAAGTCAGGGTTAGGGTTAGAGTTACGGCTAAAATAGGTTATACGTAGGTTTAGGGTTTTTAAGGCAAAAAAGAGTATGGGTTTATAGCTCTCTTGCCCCTCCCTGCGGTCTTCTGTGGGTACTACATAATTCATTCGTGACACTTGCTGGGCTCATAATCTGAGTTAGCAATTGCGTGAGATCTACAAATCAATGAGCTAGACATATCCGTTTGATTTGCAACTCAGTGAATCTGCGCAGCATTCGCTCAATTCGATGTCTACGAAAAAAAATATTTCGATGCATATCAAATTACCCGGCAGCCATTTAGAAACAAGAAATCGTCAAAATAAATGCGTTTTGTTCAGGTTTACACCTTTTTCTGAAAATAAATATGGTTAACCATGACCAGAACATATTTAACGTTTGATTGCAATGCGCCAGCCATTGCTTGCTCCATGGGGTCACAACAACGCGTACCCAGGTGACCATTGAGCGTGCTCACCAAGTAGTGGTAACTTTGTTATTAATAATTTACATGAGATAAGCCTCCGAGTTCAATGTGGGCATGTCTTATCTCCAACAATAGTGAAGCATGCATTGTGGCGTTCGGAAGGAGAGTTGATGCCACAGTGCACAATAGAACTAATAGGAGCTGGAAGTGTGAAAAAAGGGTGTTTTTTGCGATTTCTTCAAAATTACGGCAAGCAGCTGGGACATATGGTAATATCATGAAACTGGGCTCCACAGGATGCAATGAACTTGTTTTGGGGTTTTTTCTCAGAAAAAAGCGTTGTTAAAAATGTAATATCTCCAGCCTACTTCAGTACTCACTACACTTCAGTATCTACTACACTTCAGAACCCACTACACTTCAGTATCTACTACACTTCAGAACCCACTACACTTCAGTATCTACTACACTTCAGAACCCACTACACTTCAGTACCCACTACACTTCAGTATCTACTACACTTCAGAACCCACTACACTTCAGTATCTACTACACTTCAGTATCTACTACACTTCAGAACCCACTACACTTCAGTATCTACTACACTTCAGAACCCACTACACTTCAGTATCTACTACACTTCAGAACCCACTACACTTCAGTATCTACTACACTTCAGAACCCACTACACTTCAGTATCTACTACACTTCAGAACCCACTACACTTCAGAACCCACTACACTACAGTATCTACTACACTTCAGTATCTACTACACTTCAGTATCTACTACACTTCAGAACCCACTACACTTCAGTATCTACTACACTTCATTACCCACTACATACACTTTTCATCCACTTTGACACCTAAACACTATCTCGCCCCACCCAATGGAGAGAGACATTGCTGTTCACCATTACTACAGTCATAAACCAGGCCTATGCTTTGCATTGTCCATACGACATAGAGTGAATAGATTTAGTCATAATAGCAGAATAGCATGAAATCTGTGTGCTTATAGATGGATGTACAATAACGCTACTCAATACTTATCCCTCTCTCTCCTCCCCCTCTCTCTCTTCCCCATCTCTCTCCTCCTGCAGCGAGCGGGTGGGTTGTTCGGAAACCACGTCAGCTACTACAATGATGGGCGCGACAGCGGGCGCAACACCTTCCCACAATCCTTCACCACACAGCGCCCGCTCCACATCAGCAAGACGGGCAGCCCCGGCGAGGGTGAGTCCCCGTCTCACGAGAGGTTGATGGACTCCACCACCTTCACCCCGAGCTCCTACTCCTCCTCGGGCTCCAACGCTAACATCAACAATGCCAATAACACAGCGGTCCCTGGTGTGGTAGTGGGGGTTGGTGGTCCAGTGGGGGTCAGCCGCTTCCCTAGCCCCAGCATCAGCACTGTGGATGGGCAGAGCGGACCCCCGCTAACCCCAATACTACTGCCAAGATCTGCATGGTGCTTCCCTCCCAAGAGGTTGGTGTCTCTCTGGTTTCTCTTGGTTCGGTATAGTATGTTGGAGTTATTCTCTGATCTGTCTTTAATCAGTGACCTCTCTTGGCCACCTGTGGGTCTGTTGCCAATTCTGATTGGTAGTAAACAGTAATTTCTGTCTGTCTGTCTGTCTGTCTGTCTGTCTGTCTGTCTGTCTGTCTCTCCCTCCTTCCCTCTGACTGACGCTGAGCCCAGGATGTGTTTCTATGACTCCCTCATGCGGTATGTTGCTCTCTCAGGAGGAGAGAGAGAGAGAGAAGAGGCATCAGTATGGAAGGGTTCTGCCAACCCTGTTGTCCATACAGTCCATAGGTGGATCCTTGCTGCAGTGAGCTAAAAATACTTAGGGACAGACAAGTGTCTGGATATTTCACCTGTTTTTACTCTTCTGGTGTGATCTTCGTAGGATCTTTAAAGATCTTATGGATCATAGGTAAGATTTTTACCAGAGGAGGCAGAGGAGATTCATATTATAGAGAACAGGGACGTGGATATGTATCACCTTCTGGTTGGAGAACTCCTACAGTATCTTTAGCTCATGTAGCTCTGGTTGGATCCACCCTGACAGGAGCGACATCACAGGAGGTTGGTGGCACCTTAATTGGGGAGAACAGGCTCGTGTTAATAACTGGAGTTGAATCAGTGGCATGGTATCAAATACATCAAACACATGGTTTCCAAGGTTTCCAGGTGTTTGATGCCATTCCATTTGCTCCATTCCGGACATTATTATGAGCCGTCCTCCCCTCAGCAGCCTCCTGTGAGTGACATGTGAGTGGCTTACTTCCTCCTCAACACAGCTTAGTGATTCAACCTGGTTGGATCCTCCTAAAGCTTTCATTCAGCTCTGTAGAGTAGAATACAGTACACCGCTGGACCACTGGCACTATCTCACCCATGCGTTGGTTCTCTATTCATTCTGCTTTAAAGGTAACGCTTCTCGCCGCCATCTTGCTTCTAACCACAGCGCTTCCTCTCCTCTCTCCCTCCTGCTGGTGGGGATATTCCTCCTTTCTATCGTTTCGTCTGAGCTGGTTAGTGAGGTGGTTAGTGAGGTGGTTAGTGAGGTGGTTAGTGATCTGGTTAGTGATCTGGTTAGTGAGCTGGTTAGTGAGGTGGTTAGTGAGGTGGTTAGTTCGCTAGTTAGTGTGGTGGTTAGTTAGCTAGTTAGTGAGCTGGTTAATTAGCTGGTTAGTTAGCTGGTTAGTGAGATGCTTTGTTGTGTTTTATCCTCCACAGCTCGGACTCCACTGACAGCCGTCTGCCGATCATCAGGCGAGAGGAGGCGTCGACGGACGAGACGTACGATGAGAGTTACGCGGACGAGAGAGAATTTCACCGCAGCGACCAGAACATTCTCACCTCAGACATGTACTACTTCTCTCTACCTCTCTCTCTCCTATCCTCCCTCTCTTCTTCTCTACCTCTCTCTCTCCTATCCTCCCTCTCTTCTTCTCTACCTCTCTCTCTCCTATCCTCCCTCTCTTCTTCTCTACCTCTCTCTCTCCTATCCTCCCCTCTCTTCTTCTCTGCTTCTCTCCACCTCTCTCTCTTATAGCCTCGCTCTTGATCTTTCTCTCTGTCTCTTTTTCATTCACCACACAAAGATATGCCTTTTATGATCTCTGTATGCCCCACATTAATGTGTGTGTGTGTGTGTGTGTGTGTGTGTGTGAGACCCTGCTTATGCATCTCTGTCTGTGTGTGTTTCCAGGCTGGTGTACCAGGATGAGGAGAGCAAGCAGCTGACTCCTATGGAGGAAGGAGAAGATGGGGAGGAGAGGAGCCCCTGGCACTCTCCCAGACGAGCCTTCCTCTGTCCCACAGCTCTGGGTAAGATCTGCCTGTCTAAGATCACACTACTACAACAGCCCTTAGACCTCCCTGAAACCTCCAACTCTTAGCTCAATCCAAATAGTCCTTACTCAGATACCCGTAACCTCTACTCTACTTAACTCCCCACTCAAGCCCCTCCCACACCTCCCGCCCCCATCCACCACAGCCTGATGACTTGAAATGGTAAAGTCCATTCTGTTCATGCAGCCTCTCCCTCTCTGGTTGTTAATGTGTGAATCCGTCTGTTTAATTGTTAATTGGTTAAACTCTCTGGTTAATTTATATTCTATGTTCAGGTCGGCGGTCGTCCTTCCATCTGGAGTGTCTGAGGAGACAGACGAGAGCAGACGTCTCCCAGAAGACGGCACTACCGCTGCACCTGGTACACCATCAGGTGAGTAGGGATGGTTTTACAAACCTGATCATTGTACACCTAGATCAGTTTTACACACCTGATCATTTTACACGTAGATCATTTTACACCTAGATCAGTTTTACACACCTGATCATTTTACACATATGCACCCACTATATACAGCGGGTGAAATAAGTATTGAACACGTCACCATTTTTCTCAGTAAATATATTTCCAAAGGTGCTAATTTTCAACCAAAACAAATAAGTTCAGAAATTAAGTTATGTGTAATAATGTGAAATGACACAGGGAAAAAGTATTGAACACATGAAGAAAGGGAGGTGCAAAAAGGCATGGAAAGCCAAGACAACAGCTGAAAACTATCAGTAATTAAAAAGCAATCCAGCCCCCTGTCAGTGCAAATTAATATCAGCTGGTTCAGTCCCAACTGATGGCCTACAAAAAGGTCTCATTGCCAAGGTGTCACACAAGACACATCTCATGATGGGTAAAAGCAAAGAGCTGTCTCAAGACATTCGCAACCTAATTGTTGCAAAACATAATGATGGCATTGGTTATAGGCGCATTTCTAAGCTTCTGAATGTTCCAGTGAGCACTGTTGGGGCCATAATACGGAAGTGGAAAGACAATCATTTCACCATAAATTTGCCTCGACCAGGTGCTCCTCGCAAGATTTCTGACAGAGGAGTGAAAAGAATAATCAGAAGAGTCGTCCAAGAGCCAAGGACCACTTGTGGAGAGCTTAAAAAAGGCCTGCAATTAGCAGGTACTGTTGTCTCAAAGAAAACAGTAAGTAATGCACTCCACCGCCATGGCCTGTATGCACGCTCACCACGCAAGACTCCATTGCTGAAAAAAAAGCATGTTGAAGCTCGTTTAAAGTTTGCTGCACAACATTTGGAAAAGCCAGTGAAGTACTGGTAGAATATAGTGTGGTCAGATGAGAGCAAAATTGAACTGTTTGGATGTCACAATACACACCATGTTTGGAGGAGAAATGGCACCGCACATCAGCCTAAAAACACCATACCAACAGTGAAGTTTGGAGGTGGGAACATCATGGTGTGGGGCTGCTTTTCAGCAAATGGTACTGGCAAACTTCACATAATTGAAGGAAGGTTGAATGGGCAAATTTACCAAGACATTCTTGACAAAAATCTGCTGCCATCTACCAGGATGATGAAGATGAAACGAGGGTGGACATTTCAGCAAGACAATGATCCCAAACACACAGCCAAGGAAACTCTCAATTGGTTTCAAAGAAAGAAAATAAAGCTGCTAGAATGTCCCAGCCAATCACCTGACTTAAATCCCATTGAAAATCTATGGAAAGAACTGAAGATCAAGATTCATAGAAGAGGCCCACGGAACCTTCAAGATTTGAAGACTGTTTGTGTGGAAGAATGGGCCAAAATCACACCAGAGCAATGCATGCGACTAGTTTCTCCATACAGGAGGCGTCTTGAAGCTGTCATTACCAACAAAGGCTTTTGTACAAAGTATTAAATAAATATCAGTAAGTGTGTTCGATACTTTTTCCCTGTGTCATTTCACATTATTACACATAACTTAATTTCTGAACTTATTTGTTTTGGTTTCTTTGTATGTATGGATTACTTGGGTTGTTACCAACATCTGGTGAAATTTCAATAGTCAATAGCACCTTTGGAAATATATTTACTGAGAAAAATGGTGACGTGTTCAATACTTATTTCACCCGCTGTATCATGATTTTACACCTAATTATCTCTCCTTTCTCTCTTTATTCATTCATTCACACAAACACACACACACACACCTTTCCCCCCCACACACACACGAACCCCCCCATACACACACAAACACTAATGTATCATACACACCTTCCCACCCCCCCACACACACACGCACAATCACACACACACACACACACACACACACCTTTCACCCCACACACACACACACACACACACACAAACACACACACACACCTTTCCACTCCACACACACAAACACACACCTCCAACCCACACACACAAACACACACACACACCTTTCCCCCCCCCACACACACAAACCCCCCCCACACACACACCTCCAACCCACACACACAAACACACACCTCCAACCCACACACACAAACACACACCTCCAACCCACACACACAAACACACACCTCCAACCCACACACACAAACACACACCTCCAACCCACACACACAAACACACACACACCTTTCCCCCGCCCCACCTCCCCCATTCCCCCACACCCCCCGAACCACACACATACACACACAATCATGTTTATTTTTCCTATATGCACATCTTTCCTATATTATAAACATACATCTTTCCCACACCTCCCTCCCTCCCTCCCTCCCTCCCAGGCCCTAACAGTAGCAGGCCTGAGCCCCCTGCTTCGACGAAGCCACTCCCCAACCATCTTCAAGCAGCTCTGCTCTACACCTCCTACCAGTCCCACAGGTCGGGGTAGCCAGGCCTCCTACCAGCGTGTGCCCTCCCTCCGCCTCGAGGGCACGAGCCCTGGCACCTGCTCCTACGAGCTCAACTCCAGCCTGCCCTCGGTCAACTGTGGGCCGTGGTACAGCGTCAGCAACGGGAACGGTCCCGGTATCAGCCCTGGGGTGGGTACGGTTAGCCAGCGGCCGCCGCGGCCCGTCTCCCTCACTGTGCCTAGCACGGCGCACAAGGACGCTACATCGTTGTCCCATGGTAGCGCCGGCAGCCTGGTGGAAGCGGTGAGGGAATGAGGATTGTTTCATTTCTCCTCTCCATATCGCTCTCTCTCTCTCCGCTGAACATTATACAGTGCATTCGGAAAGTATTCAGACCCCTTGACTTTTTCCACATTTTGTTACATTAGAGCCTTATTCTAAAATGTATTAAATTGTTTTTTTTCCCCTCATCAATATAAACACAATAATACCCCATAATGACTAAGCAAAAAAAAAAAAGACATTTACATAAGTATTCGGAGCCTTTACTTGAAGCACCTTCGGCAGCGATTACAGCATTGAGTCTTCTTTGGTATGACGCTACAAGCTTGTCACACCTGTGTTTGGGTTGTATCTCCCATTCCTCTCTGCAGATCATCTCAAGTTCTGTCAGGTTGGATGGGGAGCGTACTGCACAGCTATGTTCAGGTCTCTTTAGAGATGTTTGATCAGGTTCAAGTCTGGGCTCTGGCAGGGCCACTCAAGGACATGCAGAGACTTGTCCCGAAGCCACTCCTGCTTTGTCTTAGCTATTTGCTTAGGGTCGTTGTCCTGTAGGAAGGTGAACCTTCGCCCCAGTCTGAGGTCCTCAGCACTCTGGAGCAGGTTTTCATCAAGGATCTGTCTGTACTTTGCTCCGTTCATCTTTGCCTCGATCCTGACTAGTCTCCCAGTCCCTGCCACTGGAAAACATCCCCACAGCATGATGCTGCCACCACCATGCTTCACCGTAGGAATGATGCCAGGTTTCCTCCAGACGTGACGCTTGGCATTCAGGCCAAAGAGTTCAATCTTGGTTTCATCAGACCAGAGAATCCAGTTCTAGGAAGAGTCGTTGTGGTTCCAAACTTCTTCCATTTAAGAATGATGGAGGCCACTGTGTTCTTGGGGACCTTCAATGCTGTAGAAATGTTTTGGTGCCCTTCCCCAGATCTGTGCCTCGACACAATCCTGTCTCGGTGCTCTATGGACAATTCCTTCAACCTCATGGCTTGGTTTTTGCTCTGACATGCACTGTCAACTGTGGGACCTTATATAGACAGGTGTGTGCCTTTCCAAATCATGTCCAATCAATTGAATTTACCACAGGTGGACTCCAATCAAGTTGTAGAAACATCTCAAGCATGATCAATGGAAACAGGATGCACCTGAGCTCAATTTAGAGTCTCATAGCAAAGGGTCTGAATACTTATGTAAATAAAACATTATTTGCAAAAACTTGTTTTCGCTTAGTCATTATGTGGTATTGTGTGTTGATTGCTAAGTATTTGTTTTATTTAATCCATTTAAGAATAAGGCTGTAACGTAACAAAATGTGGAAAACCGTCAAGGGGTCTAAATACTTCCCAAAGGCACTGTATATTCTCCTCATATCTGAGTTTTCTCTGGGAGGAGGATCTGGGCTGAAATGACCCAGAGGCCAAGTTAGTAGAACTTCAAACCTCACACAGCATCCCTCCCTACATCTCCTCTAGATCTTCAGCTCAAACTCAATCTCCTTATTTAACTCTCTCTCTATTCAGGTGTTGATATCGGAGGGCCTTGGCCATTTCGCTCAGGACCCATCCTTCATCGAGGTGACCAAGCAGGAGCTGGCGGACGCATGTGACATGACCATCGAGGAGATGGAGAACGCAGCCGACAACATCCTCAACGGCAACAGCCAGTCCAGTCCCAACGGCAACCTTTTACCCTACATGCACTGCAACAGAGACCATGCTGCTTCCCAGGAGCCAGGCCTCAGCCTCAGCGAGGGGCCTGGGGCCGTTCTGGGGGCCACGGCCCCTGGGGAGATTGAGGAGCTACTAGGGGCCACTCACCTAGGGCAGCACGGGGATCCGGAGGATGAGGAAGGGTTGGAGGGGGTGGGAGGGGACGTAGAGCACCCTGGGGATGTGGAGGTGGGGCAGAGGAACAGCGGCCTGTTGGA
Source organism: Thymallus thymallus (assembly GCA_023634145.1). NCBI lineage: Eukaryota > Metazoa > Chordata > Actinopteri > Salmoniformes > Salmonidae > Thymallus > Thymallus thymallus. The sequence continues at coordinate 4,024,157 of CM042421.1, forward strand.
GGATGAGGACATGGAGTGTGCGACAAGTTTGTAGGGTTGGCCCCTCACACACACAGAAGCTACAGTGGACCTCGGTCTGGACCACCCTCTATCTCTCTCTCTCTGTCTGCCGGACGAGACCTGACATTGGCGGCCTAACGGCACGGACGATTAGTTCTAAACATATTTATTTTGTTTTATGGAAGCCATTTTATTTGATGGGATTTATTTGGATTTTCGTGTGTGTGTGTGTGTGTGTGTGTGTGTGTGTGTGTGTGTGTGTGTGTGTGTGTGACTGTGTCGGTGTAGGTGTGTGTTTAGGTGTGTCTCTGGGTGTTTCATAAGTGCCTCACAGTTATCACGTCCTTGAACGAATGGTGGAGAACAGAGGAGGAGGATGGAAGCCTATATGAAAAGGACAGCAGTCAGGAGATCAGAGGAAGAAGAACTGCCACCTACTGTAAGGCTGCTGGACTCTACTCCTCACGCTGTGTTGACCTTCAGAGCTGGGCCACCTACTGTAAGGCTGCTGGACTCTACTCCTCACGCTGTGTTGACCTTCAGAGCTGGGCCACCTACTGTAAGGCTGCTGGACTCTACTCCTCACGCTGTGTTGACCTTCAGAGCTGGGCCACCTACTGTAAGGCTGCTGGACTCTACTCCTCACGCTGTGTTGACCTTCAGAGCTGGGCCACCTACTGTAAGGCTGCTGGACTCTACTGGCAACCAACACAGGCAACCTTTGCAAGAGGGAACTGCCAGCAAGGGGGACGTGGTTAAGGGACGGACCCTCACCCAGGATTTCTATATTTGACATTAAACATAGACACTGGACTGTACAGAGGAGCCAACGACAGAGAGCGACACTGACATCCAGGATCTGTTTATCTGTAAGGAGGAGCCAATGAAAGGGAGCGACACAGAGAGACACTGACATCCAGGATCTGTTCATCTGTAAGGAGGAGCCAACGACAGGGAGCGACACAGAGAGTCACTGACATCCAGGATCTGTTCATCTGTAAGGAGGAGCCAACAACAGGGAGTGACACAGAGAGACACTGACATCCAGGATCTGTTCATCTGTAAGGAGGAGCCAACAACAGGGAGTGACACAGAGAGACACTGACATCCAGGATCTGTTCATCTGTAAGGAGGAGCCTTCCTCCAATCGCTCACCTCCCTCTCTGTCATAATGCCGCCACTTCCTCATCACATGCAGCCACTTCCTGTTCCAAACAGGAACAGGAAGTGTTGTCTAACGTCTGGTACTAAACTGGGACTACGCCAGCTGGCTGCCATGGTTACCTCAACCTCCCATCCTCTGTTCTCTCTCTCTCTCTCTCTCTCTCTCTCAGTTCGAACATTAAATCTTCATTGTTTTAGTTGTAGGCGTTTATCAGTTATAGTTTGAAACTACTCGCTGTATGATGTTTTGGGAGATGAGTGGTGGAAAAGAGGAGGAGAAACTGGCCAAGGCCTTTCTTCTCTGCAACAATACAGTGGCTAGGTGTTATAATCATCACAACACACAGATCAGAATCCGATCCACTTCATGTATTTTACACACGCTACAGTATCGTGCAAAACTGGCCAGACTTGATTTAATTTGTTCTATTTCATTATGTTATTTATCCCTATCTGTGCACAAATCAGAGTGCTGGCCTTAACTTTGTATTTTGCTTGATTTATTTTTTAGGAGATTTTAAGAAGTATTGAAACCTGTGTGTGTGTGGGCGCAGCGCAGGACGTAGTAAAGGGTGTACCTATCAGTATGCATCTTTTAAACGGATTGTATTTATTTATTTATTTATTTTGTCCCTGAGGTGAAAGCTGTATTTGGAGGTGGGGTGAAATATGTATTGCTGTTTCTAAAAAGCAACATTATGCCTAAACGGTTCAATTAAGGTAGCATTAACTAAGTATGGTGTCATGATTCACTTGTATCGATCACCCGACCACCTGAGCAGAACCATTTGACAGCCATGCTTCCAAAGCTTACTGTTTTTTCTCCTATCGCAGCTTTCATTATTTTATGGTTGTTTGATGTTTTCAATATTGAACTACTGAGCTTTTGGTCAGATCTCATCAAGGAGCCAATCAGAATACAGGACAGGAGAGACCAATCAGAGAACAGGACAGGATAGACCAATCATAGAACAGAACAGGATAGGCCAATCAGACACAGGATAAGACAGGGGCTCTGTGACCTTCGACCCCTGAGCTGTGACATGATGGTCACTATATGACGATGGTTTTATCACCCTGTTAGGCACTCCCATAGAGATGTACTAGAGAGCTCATCTCTAAAACAGGCCAAATGCGCCCTCTATCCAACTCTATGGGCCTTCCCAATAAATTCACAATGTTCTACCGTTTGGGTGTCCTGCTAGGCCTAACAAGATGCATATGAAGTAGCTCCATACGCGTGTCGATTACATCATTGCTGATAGACGGAATAAATGACCCTAACTCACAGACTGCAGCCAGACGGTACTTAACGAGAGATAACATAATATATAATATTTGGTGCGTAAAGAAGGAAAACCACGTAATAGCAGGGACATTGGCATAGTAGCCTTCAGTAAACACTTTATTTAGTAATTCACAGGGATACATTATTATTTTGACTTTGATTATCTCTGCTTTGTGGGGCTACTACTGACCGTATGCATGCACACGTCTAAAACAGCCTCAGAGTGACAGATGGATTATTACCAACCTAATTATGCAAATATGATGTTCAAAGTGTTCAAAGTATCAATGTCAATGATATTGTTGTGTGATCAATCTATCCCGATGATACAGAAATGATACTCTGTGGTACAGTAAGGACTGTCTAGGATGTCACTACGTCGTCTGTACAGTGCACATGTGTGAAGCTTAAAACATTTATAAAGGATATATTTTTCATGCTTTTCCACCGTCCAAAATCAGTTTTTTTTTTATCATGGGTTTGAACATCCAGGTTGAGGAGGTATTTGGACTGTCAGTCTTGCAGTACAGATTGTAGTAAAGTATGTTGATGGCAGTCATTCCCATTCTCTTCATATCCCAGAGATGAAACTTCCCATTTAGATCCCATTTTACTGTCTTTCTGAGGTTCTGTTTTGACTCTTAAACGTTCCTTAGATGGAATGTGAGAGGACTTAACCATCCTGTTAAAGGTCCCAGGCTAGCTGCAGGGTAACTAAGCTCCTCTCTGAAAGCTCACACTTGCCATATAGCCTGATGAATGTTTACTTGAAACGATGACACCCCACTCCAAAATAATGCAAAGCTTGTGAACTTTAAGTAGACTTTCATTCACCCACTCACTCCTCCCCCACCATCCTATTTCTACAGTATATATTCATTTTGTTTCTATACATCCAAAAAAGCTGTGCCATACATATATTCATATACATACAGCACTTCAAGAGTACTTCAAGGGTACTTCATAGTACTTTGAATTGAGAGGCCTGAGCCCCATTGTTTGTGGCTGTGAGTTTGTGAGAGAATGCCAGAGGCTGGTACAATCCCTGTGAGGAGTTGGTATATCAGCAGTCTATGTTGTGTGTTAAACGTTAACAGAGTATGTTGGTATAGCAGGAAGTGCGTGCTTGCTTTCCACAAGATATGCAAAAACAATGCAATAACTTAGACCGTAAACAAGAAGATCCAGATTATGAATTATATTTAAAAAATACAGTTGTACAAAAGAAGTGATAAAGAGAAAAAAATGTATCATAGATATAATATATTTATGTTTTTGTTTTGTTGGGTTACAGCATTATTTTAAATTGAGGAAGAAACCTGTTATACTTGAAATCAGGTGCATTTCAGTATATGATAAGATGTATTTGATTCTTGATTTCCATCTATTTTCTATTTTTATTAGTTGTCATAAACGTTCGTGAATTGAAAAGCTACTAGGTGTACATTATTGCATGAGATTTCAGTTCAGCATTTCAGTGTGACAAGTTTTGAAATGTGTTGATTTTTAGCAGGCAAAGTTCCGTATTATAACTACAAGGAAAAGGGTTTGCTATTTCTATGTACTTGTTTGTAAATATCAACTTACATATTGCAGCTACTGTGTTGGACTGACCAATAGGAGAGGACATGCTTTGCTTAAAACTGATTTTGCATATCTTGTGTTTATCCAAGTGGTGAAAAGTGGCTGTACTTTATCTGAAGCAGTCCTCCTTTCTTATTTCTTCATAGTTAGTTCTTCATCTTTTGATGACTGAGAAACCATCTAAATGTCACAGATTAAGCTTACTGTATGTACGTTGAAAGGAAGGTTTTGATGACTATACCAAATGAGAACTACCCTCTAACCCCAGGCATTTATCTCTGACCCCAACCTCATTTCAGAGGACATTTTTTGGCACAAGGCGATTGTGTTCATCCTTTATTTGATGTTGACGGTAAATAAGTTGTTATAAGAGATAGGAAAAGAGCTGTTGAATATAAGACCTGTTGCCTGTCTGACATTATCATTGTGTTACTGTCAAGTCACTGTGAAACCCAGTGACTTTTTACATGCACGGTGTGAAATAGTTTCAGATGTGGAGAGAGCATTCCCCACAAGATAGATCAGATTTGATCACATTTACAATCCATCTGACGAATAAGGATATGTATTTATTGAAGGTATAACATTTTTTTTTAGGGGAGTTAATTAACAGTAGGAAACATAAGTATTATTGTATAGTTTGCATGGACTTGTCCAAAGGCATAGCACTGGCCATGATGGAATGACGCATGTCATTTCACTGGTCCACGATTGTATATTTTTTTATAAACAATATATTATCATACAATATATTACTCCTCTGGATGTCAGGCTATAAAGGAAAGATGAATATTTGAGAATGTATTAAGGGAAATGTCCAGGTAGTGTTGAAACAGAACTATATGGCGTTGTTGTTGACCTATATGTCCTCCTTAGCCGACTTTGACCCCTTTTTGTATTTTGATTGAACAAAGGTACGTATAGTCCAACAACAATGTCATATCATTTCTGGGGACTTTTATTGATAAAGGGACAATGGCGAGACGATGGATTGTATTTTAGCATCAAAGGGCTTTCTCAAGGAGGCTTAGGCTATAGGCCCTGGTCAAAAGTAGTGTGCTATATAGGGAATAGTGTGTCGTTTGGGACGTAACCATATTTAATCATTTCCATATAAAGGACTGAGTCTTAATCTACCTACAGTATCTCTTCCAAAGCCATTGTGTTGCTGTACTTGCACCCCTGCTTCAGTCAGTGCTGTCATTGAGTGTGCTTTGTTTAGAGCCCCCTCTAAACATGTAGCTATGTTGTCCTCTTTTGGATTGTGTCCTGTGAATTTCCCCATATTCATTCAGGGTGCTATGTGCTAAACTCTGTGCTGCAGTGTTGTGTGGCGCCGGTACGCGTCTCGGATTATAGTGCAACGTTGAAAGCCATGGATGTCTTGTCAGGCCGGCTGAGATGTCTTTGCTGTTGTCTCTGTAGCGTTCTGGCTGTGGCATGCTGGGTAAGTTGTTGACAGAAAAGGTACCACTACTCATAGAAAGCTAGGTGATTAAATGAAAGTTGAGGATTCCAATTATCAATGAATTATCAAGGACGAGGTACAATTTGTAGCAATGGAAAGACCAGCTCTCCTTGACTAGTTATATAGGCTTATATGAACAAATAGCTAGCTATACATACAACATCATTCATAGACATTTTACCAAAAAATCCAATTTGCCAAAAAAAATTCTCAGTTTCCCTCGGTGATGTTGAAAGATCATGCAGCTCATTTTGTTCTGTTTTAAAGAACCTTTTGGATCAGTCAGTCAGCCACTTTAACTGCAGGAAAAGTGTTAAGAACTTTCTGAAGATTATGATCAGACACTGACAAGTGGTATGCCAGCTGTGGACTGCTAACTATGCCGGATGCGGGCCGCCAGTGGGCCACTACATTATTGCTAGCTGGGGGATAGTATTTGGGTGGCACTGGCCAAAGAGATTGATGGTTCACCATGGACTGCTGTTCAGGTCAGTTTCTCGCATATCCTCGACTGAGGGATGACCCTAGAGATGTAGTAGAGACCTCATCTCCTATCTAAACAGGCTTGGTTGAAATGGATGATCCTCTTGTTGTGGTGTTAATAATAACAACTGTATTTGTCACAGTATTTATTAAGATGTGGATCTATACCATATAGTATTACAGATGTAGGCTATATTTTCTTGTAAATTTATTGTTGTTGATCTTTTTGATCTAGACATATAATATAATAATATATTAAGAACTATTTTAAATATAGACTTTACTTTCCTTTTCTAGCATTTACTAATTAAACAGCATTTTCATTACTTTACTTTGTGAAGTATTTTAGAATATCACTTATTCAGTTTTGTTGTAAAACCATTATGCATTATGTAATGGGAAAAGAAAACACAAAACTGTTTATGAATTAAAAAGCATATACAATGTTTTCTATTTTATATATCCGAAATTAAACATATCTATATTCATTAATTAATCATATTGTGGATACCATATTTTTTAGGAAGGTAACTCTAGTTACAAGTTCAAGGCTGAATTGAAACCTTTAAAATGATACAGGTAGCTACAGTGTAGAAAGGACTCATCCTGCTGAGACAACTCACACTGTACGGCGTGGTTATCAGAGAGGCAACTAACTGTCTTGTTGGGGATTTACGTTTTAACAAAATGCTTCCCCACCATTTAAAGATTTAATGTTTCCCAACCCCACATCATGCTAGCAAGCCAAGCCTTTGTTAGAAACATATTGAGTCTGTCATTTGCTGCTTGTGCATCCATCCATCCCTCCGGTATGGGTATAAGACAAGGACAGGTGACAGGGCATGCACTAGTAGAATGGAAGCATGCTGTTTTGACCCCTCAACTTTGACTCTTGACCTCCAGTTTTGACCTTTGACTGATATAACCTCCATATGAACCTTGACAGACATGACTTAACTAACCCACAACCACCCTGCATACGTTTGACGTCAACAAACACCCCTAAAGTAGTAAAATCAGGAGAACCTTTCTTTTAAAGTCCTCTTTTTAAAAGACTGTTTGTTCATACTCATTATTATAATCATCAATATTATGCAGACGTGCTGGAGACAACACTTCTAGAGGAGATCACTATTTTGCACATAAACCACTATCTAGTTTGACAATGACTGCTCTTACATACTCTTAGAAATAAAGGTGCTATCTAGAACCTTAAAGGGTTCTTCGGCTGTCTCCGTAGGAGAACACTTTGTGTACATTCTTAGAAAAAAGGGTTCCATAAGGGTTCTTCGGCTGTCACCATAGGAGAACCCTTTCTATGGAGGGTTCTAAATGGAACCAAAAAAGGGTTCTCCTATGGGGACAGCCGAAGAACCCTTATGGAACCCTTTTTTCTAATAATGTACACAGAGGCGTTGAGAGAAAAGAACTAAGATGTGATGCCTTGATTTAAAAGAAAGCATGAATGTGACGACTGTCCCAAATGGCACCCTATTCCCTGTATTGTGCACTACTTTTGACCACTGTAGGCCACTGGTCAAAAGTAGTGACCTATGTAGGGAATAGGGTGCCATTTGGGAAGCAGACTATGGCTCATTTTCAAGAGTCTGTCTAGTTACTAAGTGTCAGTTGGTTGAATCATGAATATTTCTCCCCTCTGTTTCTTCCAGATAGGTTAAGCTAAATATAGCACCATTATATTGCAACACTCCACAGTACAGTTCCAGATTCCACATGGAGCAAACACAGTATTTTGATATAAAATATTCAGACATACATATTATATGATCACTTTATTGAGGTTTGACTGAGTTGTTTTCTGGTTTGATTTGACCTTCCTAAAGCCACGTGGGAGATAGATTACTGTTTACCCAGTATAGATAACAGAACAGAGGATGATGAGTTGACTACGAAGAGGGGTTTGTGTGGCAGCACGTTGCTATCAGAGATTCACAAATAGTTGGGGGTTGGTTAATGTTGAGTTAGACGTTGTTTTATTGGTCCGCGTCTCTAACGTTGTTAAGGCAGTAGTAGAATGTTGTACCCATCAGGTTTAAACAAGTCAGTAATACATTTAAATACTTCAGTAATACCCTAAATCAAGATGTAGTCAATCATGCACAGAATCAGAAGACTGACTGGTGGAAGTGGAAGGATGGACCACTTTTTGTCAAAGTCGTCTGTCCTTATTGCGTTTATCTGTGAAAGAGCCATTCACAAAAAACAACAAAATAAATGTTTTGTGATATTAGAAGTGGCACTACTGTTAAATGTAGTAACAGCACTATTTATGGTCATTAAAATGAACTAGAATGTGTATTGTGCATTATGGTAGCTTTGGAGGCAGCCATCTTGTTTTGTACCAATTTCCTCATGCTCATAGACAGTCACTCACTTCATGTGAGGGGTTCGACTAGTTGTTGAGTGGACATGGTCTCACAACAGGCCATCCTTTCTCTTCTTACTGTGTATTTTATAGAAAGAAAAACTATTATACTACTTTCTTTTCCATTTCTTGTTGCATTCTTTCATTTAAACACCTTTTTAAAGGGAAAGAATACAATAATTACAGATCTGAATATCCAATCACTTTTTCTACTTCTATTTTCTAAAAAACTATTAAAAAAAAGAAAAAAAAGTTGGTTTGTATATAAGTGATGTACAGTTTGTATCTGTTAATGTCAGTCTGTCTTTGGTGACAGAGTCTGTCTTGCTTATAACGCACGCTACCAGTAAATAAAACATTTAAAATATATTTAGACTGTACGGTCCTTGAAAGCAAGTTTTAAATTAATCTCTGATGTATATTCCTGTAACATTGCATTTTTATCTGAGGAATTATGTTATTACAAAAATTGCAAATAAATTGCATTTCCTACAGCTCCTTTGTACTTTGAATTCTCTATCTGTTTGTGTAGCTCAGTTTGTAGCGCATGGTGCTTTCAACGCCAGGGTTGTGGGTTCGATTCCCATGGGGGAACAGTATGAAAATTGTATGCACTCACTACTGTAAATCGCTCTGGATAAGAGTGTCTGCTAAATGGCTCAAATGTCAATGTATTCTAGAGGTTTGGAATTCATCTCAAAGTAAGGGCTTCATTTATAAAACGGACTTACGATCAATTTTGATCTTAAGTATGATTTAAACAGAAAACAACGTATAAGCAGTTATTTATAAAACCTTACTTTGACGTGGAAATGATCTTATCTCTAACCAAAGTCTAGACTTGACGTAAGGGATGTTCCTGCTGGTCATGTGGGGTATTGCAGTTTGGGACGCATCTGCGTCCAAGCCTGTGGTGAACTTTGCATTAACTTTGTGAACAATGTGTTCGGAATTATCAGTTAAAGGTGTGAGGAATGAATTTCCATACGAAGGTGTTTTGAATTAAAAACAGGATGCGGTGTTCTATAAATAGTGTGTCAAATTAGAAAAAAGTTGTGTTATTGGAAGACATTGAAACCCGTGCTTTTAGAAGGGGAGAGTTTTTTCAGAGACCGGAATGACTTTTTTGCGCATGATGATCCATGGCTTATAAATCGCTATCGTCTCCCAAGAAATGTTCTGTTAGATTTGTGAGCGGTTTTAGCCCCTAATCTGGAAAGGAAGACGCTGTAATCATGCCATACGTATCTGTCCAAGTACTGTCCACTCTGGGATTCCTCTCTACTGGGACATTCCAGAGGGAAATGAGTGACAGGTCGGGTATATCACAGCCATCATTCAGCCGTATCCTGACAAGTGATCTCGTCTTCCAAAAAGTTAGCTTTTCTCTTTTGGTCCATGGCTATTCCTGACTAAACCCTCATTTGTGCTACCATTCTATAAGGGTGAATTCCTGATTGTAAATCACGTTCAGGTGCTGTCAATTTTAAGTTAATTTGAGATTTATAGATCACAAGTGCATAAATTACAAATGGGCTTTTTAGAACCTGCGTAAGCAACGTTTTTGTATGATCAGTATCTTTCATGAAACGAACTTAAGCACACCATCGGAAATTATCTTATGACTAAATTCAAGTATAAATCTAAGAACATTTTTATAAACGAGGCCCCAGACGTGTAAATCTAATATTTGTATATATAGCCTACATGGTTCTCCAAAAAATGTTATTCCACCTGTGGTTCTGATGACCTTTGTTGTCAGTGGGAGAATCTAGAACACTGTGTCCCTGTTCCATTCTGGAACTTCCAGGATAGAATGTTGATGACATGTCATCTAGATAAGCTCACCTGCTATGCAGATGCCAGGGTCTGAAATGACACTGTAAATGATTGCCCTGCTGCCAGGCAAAACACATACACACGGGTGTGACTGTAGTGTTAGTAAGATATAAAACCCTTGGCCAGTGGGTGCACCAGTTACAGGCTCCAAAGCCGGCCCCACGTCGTACAATCAGTTAAAATAAGTTTATATAAGCCTTGAACACAAAAAATGTACTTGAAGTAAAGTATTAGTCCAGTGCTCCAGCTTGGGGCCATGTTGCTCTGGGGTTAAACCACTGCCTTAGCTCTTGTGCACAACTCTGCATCTCTCAATTTCAAATATACAACGAGAAACATTCAAGTGTTAGTCTGTGGCTCTGGGGTTAAACTCCTGCCTTGCACACCATATGTTGTGGGTTCAAAGGTCAACTATTACACTTCACTGTGGATTTCTGCAACTCTCAATGTCAAAGAGAAGAGCACTAAGCGTGAAGGAGTAATTGGCTCTGGTGTAAACCGCTCACCCCATATGTTCAGGGTTGCAGGTTCAAACCCAGTCACAGCTCTGGATCAGGATATGTTGTGTCCATAAAAAGGGCATCCAATTTTAGCAGGAGAAACTCTCTATAACCACTGCTGTTCACAGGAGGAACCCCAAGTATTCACCGTCTTTCAACTATCAGCCCAACCACACTCGTGCGCCGTCTTGGTTGGAACCAACAAGCCTGTGATTCAGGGGTGAGATCCTTACCAGGACCACAGGCTACTCACACTTCAAACACACCTCTTTCTACATTTGACGCAAGATCTGCCCAATAGAGAATTGAAGTCAGTGTTCCCGTGTCCGATTGCATTCATGGTAAATGCTACGTCGGCTCAATCGTAAAATACCTTTAAATCACGCTTCAACACAGATCTTACGTGATATGGATTGAATCTAGCCCTTTAACATAGAAATAAATACAAAACTTCAATCTAAAGTGGTCCGTATTGCAGAACCAAGTATTCAGGTCAGGAATTACTCTGACCCTAACTGATGAGCTAAGAGTGTCCACCTCACAAGACAAGTCTGTGTACATCAGAGAGCAGAGTTTTAATGACAGCAGTAACATGGATGAAGGTGAAAACCACACGTACAACAGCGTGTTTTCAGACCTACTAAACCTTATTGCAACGTCCAAGTACATACATTACACAGCGTATAGTGCACATGAACTGTCCAGCATTCGATGACTCCAGAAGATTTGGTTACATAACTCTACAAAATGTGATTTCTGAATGTGCTAAACTGTGAAGCAATACAATTGCAGTTCTGCACAGAACCATTGTGCAAGAGCACAATGACATGTAATGTATCCACTGTTTAAAATAATATACATATTCATCACTTTGACACGACTGATGACATTGCAGCTATACCATAACACATCAGCAAAAATTATTCAGAAATGTTTCTTTTTGAGAGTTCTGGCGTGAGACATTTGGCATAGAAAAACAACAATAATTGGATAAATGCCAGGGTGTTCATGTTATAGTTGCCATCATTCCACTCTCCAGTACGCCATAAACTAGACTTATTTTGGTCCAATCATTCAAAGACTTCCTGGTCTGCGTTCAGCACTCTGGATTCTCCATGGTTGAGGACAAAGAAGTGGTCCACATTCAACCCATTCTTCTCCATGGCATCCCTGAGTCTCACTGGCGGCTCTAAGTAATACTGAGAGAAAGAGCGAGAGAGAGAGATGGATGTTAGCCAGTATGAAATAAAGTGAAAGAGAGGAATGAACGATATAAGCCAGTCACTTCCTCACGTTTCTCGCTCTCTCTCCTTCCAATGAAGGAGAGTCAGAGAGAGAGAGAATGATAGTTATCTATTATCCATTTCATTTGCTTTGGTAACATACGTTTCCCATGATAATAAAGCCCTCTGAATTGAGAGACAGTGAGAGTGATAGAGACTCCAGGGTTCAGGAGTGGACAGTACATAGACTCCAGGGTTCAGGAGTGGACAGTACATAGACTCCAGGGTTCAGGAGTGGACAGTACATAGACTCCAGGGTTCAGGAGTGGACAGTACATAGACTCCAGGGTTCAGGAGTGGACAGTACATAGACTCCAGGGTTCAGGAGTGGACAGTACATAGACTCCAGGGTTCAGGAGTGGACAGTACATAGACTCCAGGGTTCAGGAGTGGACAGTACATAGACTCCAGGGTTCAGGAGTGGACAGTACATAGACTCCAGGGTTCAGGAGTGGACAGTACATAGACTCCAGGGTTCAGGAGTGGACAGTACATGTCAGGCTACAGAGGCTTTTTGAGCTGCTAGCTGCCTCTCTAAGTAGAAACGACAGACAGACAAAAGGTTCTCTTTCAAAGCCTGCCAACTGGACGACTGCTGCCAGGAAACTAACTACTTGTTTAAACATCACAGAGGAGAGGTGCCTGAACTAAATAAAGTCAAAGACTTTACCTTGACTCCATAAACAAGTAAACTCGTATGTCCGTGTGTTGCTTTTCTGCACAAATTTAAGAGAACGGTCCGTCTTAAACTGTTGTACCAACAAGCCATCTGCTGAGGCATGACCAAAGCATCAGGGGAAAGCTGAATGATATCACAGATAAATCAATGGTTCTTCTTTTACGACCACCAAACATATTCCACTCTGCATTTCCCAACACGTGCCGATTTCAACTGAATGCAGCAGCAAGCAACATAATATGCTTTTCACATCTATTGTGGGACGCTGAACAATCCCACCTTTGTATTTAGGCTGAATGGTTAAAGGGGTGTCTGACAGTGTGTTTGTTCTCAGCACACAAAAGGACACAATGGCTAAATATGTGTTTCTCTAAACTGAGTCTAGTCTAAAACGCTGAGGTCAGATCCGCTGTTGACGTGTTGTGACAGGGTTGATTTATTACCGTGGATCTAACCCCAGTTAAGAAGGGAAGGCTTACACCTAGTTTTCCTGACCTTGGTTCTCCAATTTCAGCTGAGGCAGAGCAAATGTATTCTTCCTGATCATTAGATTCAGAGAATACCACTAGATAGGCCATGCATCTCTGATGTGAGGTGACATGTCTTAGTTTTTAGGAAAACATTTCAACTTGGATTGCTGCTAACAACTGATAGTTGACACCATAACAACTTTTTACAGCAGGTACATATGCCATATAGAAACAGATCGATCACCCATTCGTAACTGCTAACGCTCACCTCGTAAGCTAAAGCGAAGGTTCCCCAGTGAATAGCCAGGGAGTGTCTGGCCTGGATGTCTTTGTGGATCTCCACAGCCTCCTCCGGGTCCACATGCTGTCCACGCATTACATCTCTGAGGGGGGAGAAACATGGAGGAAATGGGGTTGTGGGTTTACCTAATGAAGGGTTAACAACATTAGAGAACTTCAGTTTACTTTAATAAATACTGAGTTAATAAAGTTGAGGGGTATCTAATATTATGGTCCAACCCCAGAGCATTACTGCATATTTAGGTTTTTACTCCATTTTCTAAACCTGATTCACTTCATCAAGGTCCTGATGAACAGCTGATTAGATCAAATCAGTGTTAGAGCAGGGTTGGAACAAAAACCTATACTCTGAGTGGCTCTCTCCAGGGGGAGGTAAGGGGCACCCTTGTACTAAAGCAATCACAGCTGTGCAGGACAGGTGTACACTAGTTTCATACCTGGGCAGGTACGCTCCGATGGGTATGGCAGCCAGGTCGAAGGGCCCAAAGCGCCTCCCTATCTCCTGGAAGGAGGAACAGTAGCCGGTGTCTCCAGCAAAGAAGAAGCGGTTGCAGGGTCCCAGGACAGACCAGCTACCCCACAGCACCTTGTTATCGTCCGTGGGGGTTCGCTTGCACCAGTGCTGCGCCGGCGTACACACAAACGTGACTTCATCGTGACCTGGCACACAGTTCTCCTCCCACCAGTCCAACTCTATCACATTCTCACACCCGCTCTTCTGCATCCAGTCCATGAGTCCCAACGGCACAAACCATCGGAGATCCCCACCGAACCTCTCGTTCAACTGGGTCACGGTGCCCGCGTCGAGATGGTCATAGTGGGAGTGGCTGATGACGACCGCGTCGATCCGGGGGAGTTGATCAACCGTACAAGGGGGACCCCGGTACCTCTTGGGACCCATGAACTGGAAGGGAGATGCCCTCTGGCTGAAGATGGGGTCAGTGAGGATGACCAGGCCGTCCATCTCTACCAGAACTGATGCATGGCCTAGCCAGGTCACCCTGAGACCAGACCCCACGGCTCCTTCTGCTGCCTCATGGACACGGAGGAACCAAGGCTCCACTACTGGAAGCTCTTTGTCTAAGACCTGTGTAGCAGAAGACACAGACTTAAATATGGCTTGTTGGCATGAATTGTTCATTCAGATTCATTCATGAGCTTAAAAATAGAGGTGGGTAAGAAAGTCTCCATTACTGGAAGCATTTCACTCTTGCTTCGGTCATTTTCAAACAAAATGAAGTCACCAAACAAAATAACCAATATAAAAAAACACTCCATTTTGTTTTCTGTTTGAAAACCTTTTGCTCCGACGTGTCTCAATGAATATGACCCTGGTTGTATGATTTGTTTGAGGTTAATTTGATTGTTATATTAGCATATCAATTCAAAACACATAATTAAACACCTTAATACGTCCTTCCTCTTCATCAAAAATAGATTTGAGTCCACTTTTAATTAAATCTTAGGGCCTTCCTTCCTGTCCACTACATGTCTAGAAACAGAGCCAGTGTCTGAGTCGTGAGGTTAGATTGATTTACAGCCATGTAAAAATACCCCGGGTTGTTACCAGAGCACCAGTGTTTATGGAATGAGAGGTATCTTCCGGAGCTAACAGATAACCTAATTGTGGACATGAGGCGCAGTTGACAAACTCTGACGTGCTCAGTCAGAGATATTTAATAATAGACCTCAGGAGTCAGGATAGGCAGAACAGGTTCAGTCAGGACAGGAGGTAATTGTTGGGTGTGGACTGAGTACAGTAAAAAAATAATCATTATTCAACCAGTGGAGTTGGAGTACAGCTCTAGATACTTGTGTGATAAGTTCCTTATAATGAAGAGTTGACAGTTTGACTGACGATGAGCCCTATCAGGTGTGGTTTTGTGGTCTCCATCAGAGCTAGGTTTTGTTTTGCTAGACGTATGACACGCTGTGTCTCATTACAAACAATGGCTGTGGGTTCTAGAAATGGCAGCTCAATCAAGTGAGAAACACCTATTATATACATCAAACGTCAGAATGTGTCTCACCTCTTTGGAGCTGGGTACGTTACTGTGGTCCTTCTCTAGCAGGAAGAAGCGCAGCAGGGTGGAGTAGGACGGGAACTTCCATGTGGACCAGGGGTTAGTAAAACGGCCTTGTTTGTCCCGGCTCGACCCAGTCACCTCCTCTTCCAACCGGTAGTCCAGACGGAAGCTCTTCCTCGAAGACCGGGAGGAGCTGCTCTTCCTGAAGGAGTCAATCAATCAAAAGGTTTTACTTCCTATTGTGTCCAGAGGGGAAATTTGGTGTGCAAGTATACTGTATATAAACATATATAAAGAGTTGATACAAAGGAGTTTGAAACATGATCACACCAAAGACAAAGTAAGACAACAAAAACCCCTGAAATATCATGCTGCAGCTGGATGGCAAGAAAGTGCATGGGAAAACTGCAAAGATGTTCACTGTCTATCCCTACCGAGGCCCTGAGTCCTGCAGGGTGGAGATGGGGCGGTCACCGGTCCGGACCACAGCTGGGGAACCCACCTCCGTCCCTGGGGAATCACCAGGAGAGACACCCCTCTCCTCCATCAACACCTGGTTCTCATCCACCTCTCCACCAGCTCCTCCTCTCTCCTCCATGGGGTAACAGCGCTGGGCTCCTGGTCTATAGGGAGGTTAATAAACAAGAAATACAAATAAAAGCTTACAAATACGCTGGGGAGGGATTACACAGATATGAATTAAAGCCTGCACACAGTACAGTTTGTGTGTATTTGTGTGGTTTGTCCCTGGGCCTGCACCACCATGGAATATGGCCGCCAGTTTCTTCTGCAATCGCACTAAGGAAACAGTTTAGACATGGAAGCATGCTTATTGTGACATGGTGTAACCCTGTGCAACAGTTCCAAAACAACCCCACTCAACAGCCATTACCAGGCCTACTGTATGTGAGATGTCAGCAACATGACTCACTGTTAGCTATAGTATAACGTGGTCAACAACATTACTTTTTACTGATTCCTACTTTGAATAAAGACACACTGTCTGCCAGACTAGCTCACAGTGGACCACACCTTTAATATACAACTTTCTGGGTCCATTGTTTCAGCTGTATCTTATCTCTGGACAGGTGGAAAGGCTTCAGCTCAGTCAAATGAAGAGGAAGTTACTGGCCTGCCAAATGCTAACTGACACACAAACAAGACAGCAGCCAAGTCTGCATAATCCAGGTGAAAACTATGACCCCTTATTGATTTCACTTTCTAAATTAACCTCAAATCAGTGCATATGAAGGTGAGGAGACAGGTTAAAGAAGGTTCTTTAAGCCTTGAGACAATTGAGACATGGATTGTGTATGTGTGCCATTCAGAGGGTGAATTGGCAAGACAAAAGATTTAAGTGTCTTTGAACCGGTGTCTTTTTATTTTTTTAACTAGGCAAGTCAGTTAAGAAAAAAATCGTATTTACAATGCCTACACCGGCCAAACTCAGATTACGTTGGGCCAATTGTGCGCCGCCATATGGGACTCCCAATCACAGCCGGTTGTGATACAGTCTGGTAGGTGGTACCAGGCGCACCAGTTAGTGTCAAGAACTGCAACGCTGCTGGGTTTTTCACGCTCAACAGTTTCCCCATGTGTATCAAGAATGGTCTATTCAGATTGGCGCCGCCCTGAGTGTTCGCCTGTTAAGCAGCTCCCGTTGTTTGTGCATAAATTGTTGTTCTAGTTCGTTTTAGTTAGTTTTCTTCGTCTCTTCTCTTTAGTTTTTTTTTGTTGCTACAGTTGAACTACAATAGTTCAGGATTATGAAGGAAGGCTAGCTCTGTCCTGGGGATTAGCCTTGACACTCTAGAGGAGGTGGCGGAGAGACGGATCCTGGCCAAACTGCTGGCCATCATGGACAACGTCACCCACCCAGAGAGCGCTACAGGAGGTCCTTCCTGCCAGCGGCTATTAGACTATATAATGCCTCACCGGGGTGCCGTGCCGTCGGCAACATAGATCTGGAACTGTTGACGTGCTAGGACCTAGTTTAACAATTATGCATCCATCCGTGAGTAACTCTGGTCTGTAATCACTCATTCACTCAGGACCTATTTATTAATTCAGGTCTGTATATACATGCTCATGTACAGTTGTTATATCATATCGCGTGCAATATTGCAAGTAATTCTTGGACCTAACTTACGTAGGCATTCACTCAGGAATGCATATTAGTATCCTGTCAGTTGCACCTTTTCTCATTGCTTTTAGTATATCGAATGTGCAATACGTGCAGTTGTCTGTAATTAAACCCTGCGCACTAAGGACTGTATTTTACTATTATTACCCCAAATTATATCATACACACATTTAGCTATTTAAGTATCTCTTCCTGTCATTTACCTGTACAGTTTGTGTAACCATGCAAGTATTCACTTATCTGTAAATATAACTGTATAATTACCTGTACAGCTAATTTAACCATGCAAAATGTTCACTTACCTGTTCATTTAGCCAGTCTGTCTATTAATTAAACTATTATTACCCTCGCTCATATCATACGCATTTTTAGCTACTGAAGTATTTCTCTGCCATCGACCTGTATAGTATAGTTAACCATTCAACATCCACCAATGTATAGTGTACATATTCAGCCAACCACCCATACTATGCAATGTCTTTTTATAGCTTTTTTGCACTCCAGATATCTTGTATTTCTATACTTTTTCATACTGACGCTCTATGTATCATGTACCGTGTATCTGTCTTTTGTGTATTTTCATTCTGGCATTTTGCACCTGCCCTATGTTTGTTGTAGCTGCTTGACAAAGAAATTTCCCCCTCGGGGATCAATAAAGTACCTATCTATCTATCTACCACCCAAAGAACATCCAGACAACTGTGAGAAGACAGAGTCAACATGAGCCAACATCCCTGTGGGGAGGTTCAACTCAATATCAGGAAGGTGTTCCTAATGTTTGGTATACTCAGTGTATATGTGACTCCTGCCAATATACCATTAGGCTACTACAACTCTACTACAAGTCTACTACAGCTCTCTCTGAGTTACTGTATGGGCCCTCCACTGCTACCAGGAACTATGAAGCCTACAGTAAAGTATGGTAAATATGGTCCTAATGAATACCTTCACACAGCCTGATCCCATGACTCTCTCTCCTCTCTCAACCCCATAGCTTGTGTTTTAAGGTGTACAGACTGAAGAGGCTACTAAATAGCGGTCACCTAGGCCCCATAGTGACACATGTTGAGTGAATGTACTGTGTAGGTGTCCACTAGTCCTATTTACTGAGTGTCCTTTACAACATTCGCACTCTATACATTTCACGTGTCCTACTGTGGACCTCTTGTTGCACACGTTAACGTATCGAATGGACCCACAATAAACCATCCGAGAAATATAACAATGTTTCTTTGTTGATCCGGACAAGAACAAAGCAAAACGGATCAAAATAAATAATTGCTGCTATATCGAGATGATTTATCGCGATAATTAAACATTAGAGAGTCAATAAAACCTCATCTAAAAAGAGATCATGAATGCAGTGAACTAAGCGGAACAACGGAGGCAATCGATAATTCGCAGCTTGAACGGTCAGCCTACGTCAGTCACAACAACTCAGTCAATAAAATATTACCTGAAACCGTATAGAACAAGACAAGGCCGACTTGTATATCCGTCAGTGGTGCGACATTTATTATAATATTGTTACAGCGAGATATCCGTAGAACTGTGTGGAACAGTGCACTGCATCCACGGCCAATGTTCCTCCACGCACGGGTACCAGACTACCAGCCAAGGCTTCTGACGTTGGTGAAAACCCTACCATGTGACGAAATTAAAGCAGCCTATTCAAATCAAATCCTCCTATTTTCGATGCAAGAAACTACGTGCCGAAACTTCCCATTGATTTGCACTTGCAATGAAATACATATAGCTTAAAATATTGGTTATTTCGCGGAATTTCACAACTACGCCGTTAATCAATGATGCACGAAATAATCCATATAATAATGCTCTTGCAGACTAGAGATCTTTACCCTAGTAAACTAAGACACCAAATAGCAGCTGAAAGCTCCAAACACAAATATTTGTTAAGGCCCAAGTACAAAGTGAATATATGACGTCAGCACAACAGTGCACTGGGGCGCGCCGCGCGTTCCAGCACGACGCAAAGTTTTGGTACGTTCAGATAGAAATAGGCTATGTAGAACAAACATGCATCTAACATGTAGATTAAGGAATCACATCGGCTCTTAGACTATTTAATGCCTCACCTTCAGTCACAGACTGATCCCACCACGGTGTGCCAGAGAGCGCTACAGGAGGTCCTTCCTGCCGGCGGCTATTATACTATATAATGCCTCACCGGGTGCCGTCGGCAACATAGACCTGGAACTGTTGGTGTGTTAGGACCTAGTTTAACAATTGTGCATCCATCCGTGAGTAACTCTGGTCTGTAATCACTAATTCACTCAGGCATTATTTATTCATTCTGGTCTGTATATACACATATTAACGTACAGTTGCTATATCATATCACGTGCTATATTGTAAGTAATATATTTTTTCATTGCTTTTAGTATATTGAATGTGCAATACGTGCATTTATCTGTAATTAAAACCTGCGCAGTAAGGACTGTATTTTAAAGGGAATTACTATTATTGCCCTAAATGATATCATACACAAATTTGTCTATTTAAGTATATCTTCCTGTCATTTACCTGTACAGTTAATGTAACCATGCAAAATATTCACTTACCTGTAAATGTAACTGTATATTTACCTGTACAGTTAATTTAACCATGCAAAATATTCACTTACCTGTTAATTTAACCAGTCTTCATATTAAGTAAACTATTATTACCCACACTTATATCATACACACTTTTAGCTATTTCTCTGCCATCGACATGTATAGTATAGTTAACCATCCAACATCCACCAATGTATAGTGTACATATTCAGCCATCCACCCATACTATGCAATGTCTTTTTATAGCTTTTTTGCGCTCCAGACTTATTGTATTTTTATACTTTTTTATACTGCCGCTCTATGTATCATGTATCTGTCTGTATTTTCGTTCTGGCATTCTGCACCTGCCCTGTGTTTTTTCGTAGCTGCTTGACGAAGAAATTTCCCCTCGGGGTTTAATAAAGTACCTATCTATCTATGACATTTCTATCTGCAACGTTCGAGAACGTTTGGCAACCGAACGTGACTCGGTTTAGCCTATTGGGCGTGTTTACGTAAGTGAGCTAGAAGTGAATACATTGTAACTTGAGTAAAGTAACTTGATAAGTAGTACGGAATATTTTGTCTTCTTTTGAACGAGTCGTCCACTTAAAAAAAGAGAATCTGAAACCCTATTTAAAAAGTTGATTTGTAGGCTGACAAATAATCACCTTGACAAAGTTCCCTTCGCTGTTTTTAGAACACTCGCGGCTCGGTAAAAAGACCTTGAAAGTAGAGTTTTCCAAACTCGTGGAGTGAAGATGCATGTGGAAGCAGCCATAGTCTAAATGCATTAGTTAGTAGTCTAGTTGGCCTAACCATAATATCTTAGAATACAATTATAGAAACAAGTTAATATTCGGTTTACAACAGGAACTCTTGAAAGTTGGTCACGGTGGTGTACAGTAGGTTAGCTACTTTCTTCCTTCCTTGAATGGTCACACATTTAAAGAAACAGCCATGTTAGTAAGGTGAATTTCATTTTAATAGTGCAATCAATATCACTTGGCATTACACATTTATAGATTTATAAAACGTTGCAAATATGTACACCAGTGTTATAAAACGTTGCAAATATGTATACCAGTGTTATAAAACGTTGCAAATATGTATACCAGTGTTATAAAACGTTGCAAATATGTACACCAGTGTTATAAATCGTTGCAAATATGTATACCAGTGTTATAAAACGTTGCAAATATGTATACCAGTGTTATAAAACGTTACAAATATGTATACCAGTGTTATAAAACGTTGCAAATATGTATACCAGTGTTATAAAACGTTGCAAATATGGACACCAGTGTCCTTTTACCAGGCACATGTTATAATCCAAAGCTTAAGTTTCTCCTTTGTCAGAAGTCCAAACTCTTTCCTATTGCAGCTTCAGGCAATGTAGCCCATCTGATCATTCAAACACCCCTCCTATTTCTCCCCCCAACACTCTGGATTCTCCATGGTTCAGGACAAAGAAGTGGTCCACATTCAACCCATTCTTCTCCATGGCATCCCCAAGTCTCACTGGAGGCTCTAAGTAATACTGAGCGAGAGATAAAGAGAGAGATAAGAGAGAGCAACACAATTAGACCCAACCAAATCATGAGAAAACTAAAAGAGAATTACTTGACACATTGAAAAGAATTAACAACAAAACAGAGCAAACTAGAATGCTATTTGGCCCTAAACAGAGAGTACACAGTGGCAGAATACCTGACCACTGTGACCCAAAATTAAGGAAAGCTTTGACTATGTACAGACTCAGTGAACATAGCCTTGCTATTGAGAAAGGCTGCTGTAGGCAGACCTGGCTCTCAAGAGAAGACAGGCTATGTGCACTCTGCCCACAAAATGAGGTGGAAACTGAGCTGTACTTCCTAACCTCCTGCCAAATGTATGACCATATTAGAGACACACATTTCCCTCAGAACACACAAACCCATATTTATTTTCCCATGTGTACTTTAACTATTTGCACATTGTTACAACACTGTATATAGACATAATGACATTTGAAATGTCTTTATTCTTTTGGAACTTCTGTGAGTGTAATGTTTACTGTTAATTTTTCACTTGTTTACCATCTACTTCACTTGCTTTGACAATGTTAACATATGTTTCACAGCCAGTAAAGCCCTTTGAATTGAATTGAGCGAGACAGTGATAAAAAGGGAAACATTAACAATATAAGGCGCTTTCCTTTGCATTGGGTAAAACATTTGTTAAAAGAAAATTATAGAGAAAGAGAGAGAGCAGATGAGTTGGAGAGGGAGGAGATGGATGGATTTTGAAGTCCAACGTATATTGTAGATTTATATAAATGGCAGTATCTGTAGAATGCTCAACTCATGAGCTAATGTGAAGGTCCCCCAGTGAATAGCCAGGGAGTGTTTGGCCTGAACATCCTTATGAATCTCCACAGCCTCCTCTGGGTCCACATGCAGTGACTTCATTACATCCATAATGAGAAATAACAATAAATGAATGAATGTGTATCTTGATGGATGGATTGAATTTGTATCTGCATCGTTAAGTGTCCCTCCAAACCTGGGCAGGTACGCTCCGATGGGTATGGCAGCCAGGTCGAACGGCCCAACGCGCCTCCCTATCTCCTGGAAGGAGGAACAGTAGCCGGTGTCTCCAGCAAAGAAGAAGCGGTTGCAGGGCCCCAGGACAGACCAGCTACCCCACAGCACCCTGTTATTCACATGAAACGCTTTACATTTTGGACATTTTAGCAGACGCTCTTACCCAGAACAACTTACAGTCAGTATTCAACTAAGGTAGGATAGACAACCACACATCACATCATTACATTAAACTAAGGTAGGTTAGACAACCACACATCACATTACATTCAACTAAGGTAGGTTAGACAACCACACATCATTACATTAAACTAAGGTAGGATAGACAACCACATCATTACATTCAACTAAGGTAGGATAGACAACCACACATCACATCATTACATTAAACTAAGGTAGGATAGACAACCACACATCACATTACATTCAACTAAGGTAGGTTAGACAACCACACATAATTACATTCAACTAAGGTAGGTTAGACAACCACACATCATTACATTCAACTAAGGTAGGTTAGACAACCACACATCATTACATTACAATAAACTAGGGTATCACAGTCATTGCAAGTAAAACTCTCCTCAATAAAGCAGCTATCGGCAAAGTAAGAAAAGCAACCTATTATCGTCCATTGGGGTGCGCTTGCACCAGTGCTGGGCTGAGGTAATACGAACACCTTATCCTGGCCACCACCACTAGGGACAGCGACAGGGCTAGGGATGGGGACAGGGACACAGCTCTCCTCCCACCAGTCCAACTCTATCATGTTCTTACAGCCACTGCTCTGCATCCAGCCCTGGAGCCCCAGAGGGACAAACCAACAAAGCTCTGCGGCAAAGTGCTTATTGAGGCTGCTAACTGAACCTGCATCCAGGTGGTCGTAGTGTGTGTGGCTGACGAGCACAGCATCCACCTGGAAGACTTTATTAATCTATTGGAAAAGTCCACGGAAATATGTCATCTTTTTTTCAACCCACGAAACACACACACCTCAAGTGGTTGGAGGCACCTCACCTTGGGTAGATCTAACTGTACACGGCGGGCCCCTGAACCTCTTGGGCCCCATGAACTGCACCAGAAAGGCCCACTGGCTGAAGATGGGGTCAGTGAGGATGATCAGGCCATCCATCTCTACCAGGACTGATGCGTGGCCTAGCCAGGTCACCCTGAGACCAGACCCTACGGCTCCTGACACCTGTGGTGGTGTTATGATATATACACATTTAGTGTATTATTAGATTGTTACGTTATATTGTTATTGGACTCCTGGAAGAGTAGCCATATTGTGGACTAAAAGAGAACAAAAACAAGATCCAAACCAACCTCAGCTGGATGAAGTAAAGTTCCAGCTCACTGTCTAAGTCCTCAACACAGGGACACAAATGTTTGGTAAATAACAACCAATACCTGGCTGAAAGGAATTTAGAACACCTTTGATGAAAGCACATAAACTCCTTGCCGGAGTCTGAAATCCATCTTATGTCTAAATAAATCTAACTGCATGTGTTGCCATGCACCATCTAATAGGACACATTGCTATGCAAAATGCTAATGGCATCTAGAATTAACAACTAGCAACAACAAAGAAAAACGCCAATACGTTAAAGGTGGGATTCGTACCTCTTTGGAGCGGGGCACATTGCTGTGGTCCTTATCCAGTAGATAGAACCGGAGCAGGGAGGCAGAGGAGGGGTAGTGCCATGTGGGCCAGGGGTTGGTGAAGCGACTGTCAAGCAAGATGGCAACAATACAGGTCTTTTAACCATTTGTAGCCTATAATAGAATCTTGGTGTCACGGTAGCTATGAGACAGGACCCGAAGCGCAGAGCTGTGTTGAAAAAACATTCCTTTATTCCCGTAAAGGAAATCTACAAACCAAACTAAGTCGAGACAGCGACCAAGAACCGGTGTGAAATAAAAAGGAACACACAAAAACAGGTGAAACAACTGAACTTAAATAGAATCCTCAATTAGAAACAACTCAAGACAGCTGCCTCTAATTTGGGATAAGACCAACAGAAAAGAAACACCCAGAGCTATTGTCAGGTCCTGACTGTGGCCATCCAACTCCCACTAGGGGGAGCCAGAGACCTGGCCTCAGTCAGGGCCTGACAAAAAATATTTGCATGGTTAACTATACTATACAGGTCGATGGCAGAGAAAGATACTTAAATAGCTAAATGTGTGTATGATATAAGTGAGGGTAATAATAGTTTACTTAATATACAGTCTGGTTAAATGAACAGGTAAATTAATATTTACATGGTTAAATTAACTGTACAGGTAAATGACAGGAAGAGATACTTAAATAGCTAAATGTGTGTATGATATAATTTAGGGTAATAACACTAATTCCCATAAAATACAGTCCATAGAACAGGGTTAATTACAGATAAATGCACGTATTGCACATTCGATATACTAAATGCAATGAAAAAAAAAAGATACTACTGACAGGATACTAGTATACAGTCCTGAATGCCCAAGAATTACTTACAATATTGCACGTGATATGATATAACAACTGTACATGAATATGTATATACAGTCCTGAATGAATGAGTGCTGAATAAATAAGTCCTGAGTGAATGAGTGATTACGGACCAGAGTTACTCACGGATGGATGGATACCTAATTGTTAAAATAGGTCCTAACACCCCAACAGTTCCAGGTCTATGTTGCCGACGGCATGGCACCCCGGTGAGGCATTCAATAGTCAAATAGCCGCTGGCAGGAAGGACCTCCTGTAGCGCTCTCTGGCACACCGTGGTGGGATCAGTCTGAAGGTGCTCCTGTGCGTCATAACCATGGCATGCAGAGGGTGGGTGACGTTGTCCATGATGGCTAGCAGTTTGGCCAGGATCCGTCTCTCCGCCACCTCCTCTAGAGTGTCAAGGCTAATCCCCAGAACAGAGCTAGCCTTCCTGATCAGCTTATTTACCCGAGAAGCATCACCGGCCTTTATGTTGGCTCCCCAGCACACCACTGCAAATAAGATGGCGCTGGCCACCACAGACCGGTAGAAAGTATGCAGTAGTTTACTGCACACGTTGAAGGACCTGAGTCTCCTCAGAATGTAGAATCAGCTCTAGCCCTTTTTGTACAGAGCCCAGGTGTTACCAGACCATTCCAGCCTGTTGTCCATACAGACTCCCAGGAACTTGTATGACCCAACCATTTCCACATCCATCCCCTGTATAGGGACTGCAGTCAGTTGTGCCTTGGTTCTCCTGAAGTCCACCACCATCTCCTTTGTTTTGCTGATGTTGAGCTGAAGGTGGTTCTGCTCACACCACAACACAAAGTCATTGATTGTGCTCCTGTACTCCTCCTCCTGCCCACCCCCGATGCACCCTACAATTGCGGAGTCATCCGAGAACTTCTGTAGGTGGCATGTTTCAGAGTTATATCTGAAGTCCGAGGCGTAGAGGGTGAACAGGAAGGGGGACAGGACCGTTCCCTGGGGGGCCCCTGTGTTGCTCACTGCCCGTTCTGACACAAAGCTCTGTAGCCGCACAAATTGTGGCCTACCGGTCAGGTAGTCCGTAACTCAGGAGACTAAGGGTGCTTCCACTTTCATCCTCCTCATCTTCTAACCCAGTAGCAGGGGCTGAATGGTATTGAAGGCACCGGAGAAGTCAAAATACATAACCCTCACAGTGCAACCTGCGTTGTCCAGGTGAGAGTAGGCCCTCTGCAGAAGGTAGATGATTGCATCATCCACCCCGATGTTGCGCTGATATGCAAACTGCAGGGGGTCCAGTGATCTACACACCAGGGGTCTGAGGTGAGCGAGGACTAACCTTTCTTGGTCCAGTGAAGACTTCTCTCCTACACGGATTAGAGAGGAGCCAAGACTACCTCGTTTAACAGGTAGTCAAGACTAGACTGGAGGTCAAGACTGGAGCTAAGACTACCTCGCCCTCCTTATGTGTGGTAAGACCAGCCTGTCCTGTGGGACTCTCCCTAAAGCATTTGTTTTCTCTCCAGACAATTCATCCTCATTGCACCTTATTATTCAGAGTTAAGACTGTCCATACAAATGATTCCCCAAACTTATTGACGTCACCAAGACAGTTGCACTGCATGTCCCTTCCATTACCACTAGGTGTCACTCTCCTTACTTCAATACCATATGTGAGTGCTGAAATACAAGATAAACCCAAGCAATACAATACGCTCTCAACGATAATTATGACACAAATAGTAAACAAACACTCAGTTCCATTAGTTTATTATTATTTTGCCATGCTACAAAAAATAGGGTGTTGTTGGCAGTGATGGAATATGTATGAAGAATGATGTAGACATCTAAATACACAGTATGCTTTTCTCCTCTGGTAAACATACTGTATATTTCCATACCTGAAATATGCAAATATCAAAATCTCCCCCCCCCCAATATAAAGTCCATACACCATTATGGAATTATGTTTTTAAAACAGTAGACCCGCTGGGCACACACTGGTTGAATCAATGCTGTTTCCACGTCATTTCAACGAAATTACGTTCAACCAACATGGATGTTGAATTGACGTCTGTGCCCAGTGAGTAATGAATTGTTTAATTCACTGCAT
Source organism: Thymallus thymallus (assembly GCA_023634145.1). Classification (NCBI taxonomy): domain Eukaryota; kingdom Metazoa; phylum Chordata; class Actinopteri; order Salmoniformes; family Salmonidae; genus Thymallus; species Thymallus thymallus. Next base: position 4,051,491 of record CM042421.1, read on the forward strand.
AGTCCTTTATAGTGTCTGAGACCAACACAGAGGAAATAAGGAATGTTCACACACTAAATAGAACCAATGGAACCCATTCTGGAACCCCGTGACAACCATCATACTCTACAATTGAAAAAAGGAGTTTGGCAAATAATCAATTTTTTCAACTAACAGTTCATTTCTTTAATAAACAATATCTATTAAACTACAATTCCTATAGTTTTTAACTCTTAAAACGTAGGTAGCAAAAAAATTATGCAAGTTAGAACATATAATAATAATTTGTACAATATGATACAATGAGATAACAGGTAACAGAAGATTAAACTTTGGAACCCACACTCCTATGAAACATGGTTGACAGACAGCGTTGTGTGGTAAACGCTGTGGCTTTCGCTTTCCTCGTTTACAACAATGGTTTAAAGGAAACTTCAGACTGAACTAAGAAATTCTACAACAACCATCAGGGGGCCCTGTACAAGTTAACTATTGTTTGCAGGGTGGGGTCAATTTCCTTTCAGTTCTGTCAATCCAGGAAGCAAACTGAAATTCCAATTGACTTTCTGAATAGTAAAGTAATTGGACCCCAACCCTGATGGAATGAACCTGGAGCATGATGATGCCATTCAAGCATACCAACGGTATTTCAGTACAACCAGCAAAAACAAACATTATTACAGCTTCATTGTGGCCATCATCATCTGGCATTCATACATACACACTGCCTGTCTGTATTTAGTAGTGGCTAAAGTACCTCTGTAGTGGCTTGGGGTCAATTCCATTTCGTCAATTCAAAAAGTAAACCAAATTCCTCATTGAAAAGCATTGAAGAGAATTGGAATTTCAGTGCACTTCCTGAACTGACTGGGAATTAAATGTTAGTGGGCCTACCAACCCTGGTAACTAACATTAGACACCATAGGAGTCTACAGCCATTAGGCAACATGGAAGTGAGTTTCAAATACCGACACGAGTGTTTACTTTAAGACCATTTCAGTTTATGATCAGCTCTATAAAGGATTCGTACACAGAGAGAGATTGGTGAGGAGGTCCGTCATTCAAAGAGACTGTTTGGCACATCACCGCAAGCTAAACTTACACAGGCACTGGAAATAAAGGTAGACTGGGTACTGTTTGTGCCGTCATGCCAACTCCCTGTCACTCATTGTTTGACTTGACAATGACAGCAACAAAGTAGACAAGAGCACAGACAGATCTGGGACCAGGCTAGAATGAACGGTGTTTCACTCCTTCTTTAATTAGGTAACGGAATCACATGACCTCAGGAATAAAATAGTGTTATATTGGTGAGTACCTGATCTAACGTCACTCCCTTCCAGGTAAGCTTTCAGTATAGCCTGGGTACCAGTCTGTTTGTGCCGTAATGCCCCTCCTTGTCATGACAAAGACTACACAAATAGATGTGGGACCAGGCTACTTTCAGGACACGGTGTAACTCCTTGTGAAGTAATAAGACATTTTAAAATCTGTTTTTAAATGTATTGCAACAAATCTGCAGCCCTTCTGCCTTCAAATGTGTTTTTCATTCATTTTCAACAACATCAACAGGGTCAGGTCAAGGTGCAGCTGAAGAAGATGACAGTGGTTGCGTCCCAAATGGCACCCTATTCCCTATGTAGTGCACTAACTTTGACCAGAGCCCTATGGACACTGGGTCGTTTTGCATTAAGCATCTCAGAGTAGAAGTGCTGATCTAGGATCAGGTCCCCCTGTCCATGTAATCTGATTCCTTATGGTCTAAAAGGTCAAACTGATCTTAGATCAGCACTCCTACTCTGAGACACTTTATGAATAGTCCTGGTCAAAAGTGGTGCACTATTGAGAATAGGGGGCCATTTCAGATGCAGACAGTGCTTGGTAGGCTAGGTATGCTAGGCGTTGTGAAGCTCACATAGGAAGTCCAGTACTGTTGTGTCGGGTTTTCCTAGAGGTACCGTCGTCACGGGGCAGTGCTTTCTGAAGACTCGACATGGCCGCCGTACGCTCGATGTCGATCATGGCGTACAGTTCCGTCCGCCGCGTGGGGGTGGAAGGGGGGAGGAGGAGACTGCCCAGGCCGACACCACAGGGAGTGGTTGGGGTCTTGGGCGTCTGCGGCCCACTAGAGTCTGAACCCTTCTCCATCTCAACCTCAATGTAGTTCAGCTGCCTCAGGGGATCCAACCCCAACCCACCCGGTCCACCCGCAAATCGCCCCGACCGGAAGTCAAAGTTAAAGAAGGTGGGAGTCGAACAGACGCCGCTAGAGTCCCGCCCCCGCGGAAGGATCCGCGCAGAGTCCAGTTTGGCGCTGAGGGAGACGTTTACATTCTCTGTGTTGACGTAGTTGTGCATGGGGTCCAGACCCAGACCGTGGTGTTGAAGGTGATGGTGGTGGTAGCCGTTAAGGGAGGGGGTCTTTGGTCCGTATCCGTGATACACCTCCTCTTCATCCTCCTCGTCTCCCTCAGAGAAGCGCCTGGTGGTCTCCCACACCGGTGGCAGAGCCGGGAGATTCTCGTAGTTAAGGAGCGCCGTGCGCCGCTGGGCGGAGTTGTTGGCGTTGTGGGAGGAGTCTGGAAGGGGGATGGCGGGGCGGTTACGCCGAGGGTTGGGGGCTGGAACAGGGACAGGGGTGGAGACGTAAGGATGGGTGGTGTTGCCGTTGTGGTGCTCATAGGTGGAGATGGTGCTGGGTTTGGCCCCTGGGTGAGGTGGAGGGTTAGGGTTAGGAGCAAGGGGGGGAGGGTCTCTGCGTTCATCACTGTCATAGCCCGTATCACAGTCTCCTGCCTGGAGACCCAGGGTGGATCCCACCACACAGCCGTTCCCATTCCGGTTCAGACTCCCAGAGGGAGCTGCCGAGCTGGGCTCACCATTAGACCCAGACACCCCAAGCTCCATCCCTCCATCCCCGGACCCTCTGGACCCAGCCTCCCCAGCCCCATCCCCACACCCTCTGGACCCAGCCTCCCCGGCCCCATCTCCAGACCCTCTGGTCCCATCCCCAGGGGTCTGCTTCTGCCTTCTCTGAGCCGGGGTGGGATCCAGGATGAATTTAACCCCTTCTGGCTCCAGCAGCACCTGAGGCTCTGTGTCCATGTCTGTCTCCGTGGGTGACGGAGGGGCGGTGGCTAGCGAGGAGGTCGTCTCCGGATTGGACAGCCGCAGCTCCAAGGGTGTGTGGCTGCTGGGGCGAGTGCGACGGTCATCCTGTTCACCAGACGTGTTGACGTAGGTGTGGACCTGAGAGAGAGAGATGGTTTAATAACACACTGACACATTCCACTGCTCGGTCGGGACCAGTAACATCTTCAAACTAAATACTAATTGAGAAATAATCTGATCATACAGCAACAAGAAAGTCAATGCTTCTTAGTCAGTGGCTTTGAATGCATCATATCATGATAATAACAGTTATCCACAAGGGCCCCTGACTAAAGGAGGTGTGTTCTCACCGACTGGTCTGAGACCAGGAGGGGGTGTGTTGATTCCTCTCCCACAGAGGGTAGCCTGGCGCTGCCTACAGACGGGTGTCGGCTAGAAGGGCGTGACGAGGCCTCACCAAACGACGGGTAGCGTCCTATACCGTTTGGTAACGTGGGTACAGAGTAGCCTTGAGCTGGGAAGAGGAGAGACATACAATTCAGGTGTGTGTGTGTCTGGTCTTACCAGCAGCAGTGTGAGGTGTGTGTGTCTGGTCTTACCAGCAGCAATGTGAGGTGTGTGTGTGTCTGGTCTTACCAGCAGCAGTGTGAGGTGTGTGTGTGTCTGGTCTTACCAGCAGCAGTGTGAGGTGTGTGTGTCTGGTCTTACCAGCAGCAGTGTGAGGTGTGTGTGTCTGGTCTTACCAGCAGCAGTGTGAGGTGTGTGTGTGTGTGTGTGTGTGTGTCTGGTCTTACCAGCAGCAGTGTGAGGTGTGTGTGTGTGTGTCAGGTCTTACCAGCAGCAGTGTGAGGTGTGTGTTTCTGGTCTTACCAGCAGCAGTGTGAGGTGTGTGTGTGTGTGTGTGTGTGTGTCTGGTCTTACCAGCAGCAGTGTGAGGTGTGTGTGTGTGTGTGTGTCTGGTCTTACCAGCAGCAGTGTGAGGTGTGTGTGTGTGTCTGGTCTTACCAGCAGCAGTGTGAGGTGTGTGTGTGTGTGTGTGTGTCTGGTCTTACCAGCAGCAGTGTGAGGTGTGTGTGTGTGTCTGGTCTTACCAGCAGCAGTGTGAGGTGTGTGTGTGTGTCTGGTCTTACCAGCAGCAGTGTGAGGTGTGTGTGTGTGTCTGGTCTTACCAGCAGCAGTGTGAGGTGTGTGTGTGTGTCTGGTCTTACCAGCAGCAGTGTGAGGTGTGTGTGTGTGTCTGGTCTTACCAGCAGCAGTGTGAGGTGTGTGTGTGTGTCTGGTCTTACCAGCAGCAGTGTGAGGTGTGTGTGTGTCTGGTCTTACCAGCAGCAGTGTGAGGTGTGTGTGTGTGTCTGGTCTTACCAGCAGCAGTGTGAGGTGTGTGTGTGTGTCTGGTCTTACCAGCAGCAGTGTGAGGTGTGTGTCTGTTCTTACCAGCAGCAGTGTGAGGTGTGTGTGTGTGTGTGTGTGTCAGGTCTTACCAGCAGCAGTGTGAGGTGTGTGTGTGTGTGTGTGTGTGTGTGTGTGTGTGTGTGTGTGTGTGTCTGGTCTTACCAGCAGCAGTGTGAGGTGTGTGTGTGTGTCTGGTCTTACCAGCAGCAGTGTGAGGTGTGTGTGTGTCTGGTCTTACCAGCAGCAGTGTGAGGTGTGTGCGTGTCTGGTCTTACCAGCAGCAGTTTGAGGTGTGTGTGTGTCTGGTCTTACCAGCAGCAGTGTGAGGTGTGTGTGTGTGTGTGTGTGTGTGGCTGGTCTTACCAGCAGCAGTGTGAGGTGTGTGTGTGTGTGTCTGGTCTTACCAGCAGCAGTGTGAGGTGTGTGTGTGTCTGGTCTTACCAGCAGCAGTGTGAGGTGTGTGTGTGTGTGTGTGTGTGTGTTTCAGGTCTTACCAGCAGCAGTGTGAGATGTGTGTGTGTCTGGTCTTACCAGCAGCAGTTTGAGGTGTGTGTGTGTCTGGTCTTACCAGCAGCAGTGTGAGGTGTGTGTGTGTGTGTGTGTGTGTGTCTGGTCTTACCAGCAGCAGTGTGAGGTGTGTGTGTCTGGTCTTACCAGCAGCAGTGTGAGGTGTGTGTGTGTGTGTGTGTGTTTCAGGTCTTACCAGCAGCAGTGTGAGATGTGTGTGTGTCTGGTCTTACCAGCAGCAGTGTGAGGTGTGTGTGTGTCTGGTCTTACCAGCAGCAGTGTGAGGTGTGTGTGTGTGTCTGGTCTTACCAGCAGCAGTGTGAGGTGTGTGTGTGTGTCTGGTCTTACCAGCAGCAGTGTGAGGTGTGTGTGTGTGTCTGGTCTTACCAGCAGCAGTGTGAGGTGTGTGTGTGTGTCTGGTCTTACCAGCAGCAGTGTGAGGTGTGTGTGTGTGTCTGGTCTTACCAGCAGCAGTGTGAGGTGTGTGTGTGTGTCTGGTCTTACCAGCAGCAGTGTGAGGTGTGTGTGTGTGTGTCTGGTCTTACCAGCAGCAGTGTGAGGTGTGTGTGTGTGTGTCTGGTCTTACCAGCAGCAGTGTGAGGTGTGTGTGTGTGTGTCTGGTCTTACCAGCAGCAGTGTGAGGTGTGTGTGTGTGTCTGGTCTTACCAGCAGCAGTGTGAGGTGTGTGTGTGTGTCTGGTCTTACCAGCAGCAGTGTGAGGTGTGTGTGTGTGTCTGGTCTTACCAGCAGCAGTGTGAGGTGTGTGTCTGGTCTTACCAGCAGCAGTGTGAGGTGTGTGTGTGTGTCTGGTCTTACCAGCAGCAGTGTGAGGTGTGTGTGTGTGTCTGGTCTTACCAGCAGCAGTGTGAGGTGTGTGTGTGTCTGGTCTTACCAGCAGCAGTGTGAGGTGTGTGTGTGTCTGGTCTTACCAGCAGCAGTGTGAGGTGTGTGTGTGTCTGGTCTTACCAGCAGCAGTGTGAGGTGTGTGTGTGTGTCTGGTCTTACCAGCAGCAGTGTGAGGTGTGTGTGTGTGTCTGGTCTTACCAGCAGCAGTGTGAGGTGTGTGTGTGTCTGGTCTTACCAGCAGCAGTGTGAGGTGTGTGTGTGTGTCTGGTCTTACCAGCAGCAGTGTGAGGTGTGTGTGTGTGTCTGGTCTTACCAGCAGCAGTGTGAGGTGTGTGTGTGTGTCTGGTCTTACCAGCAGCAGTGTGAGGTGTGTGTGTGTGTGTCTGGTCTTACCAGCAGCAGTGTGAGGTGTGTGTGTGTGTGTGTGTCTGGTTTTACCAGCAGCAGTGTGAGGTGTGTGTGTGTCTGGTCTTACCAGCAGCAGTGTGAGGTGTGTGTGTGTGTGTCTGGTCTTACCAGCAGCAGTGTGAGGTGTGTGTGTGTGTGTCTGGTCTTACCAGCAGCAGTGTGAGGTGTGTGTGTGTGTGTCTGGTCTTACCAGCAGCAGTGTGAGGTGTGCAGGGCAGCTCAGCCTCAGTAGACACTATAGGGTTGACCTCCACCACCTGCTCCTCCACTACACTGATGCTGTTGTTATGCATGATGTCCTGCAGCATGTTGAAGATCTCCTCCGCCCGTACACACTTGAACGCAAAGATACCTGCAGGGAGAGACATCAACGGTTAGACAGATTCACACAAAGTGAGACCCCAAGTTATGTTCACCACCCTAAAACACCCTCAAACACAAGGGGTCAAGTTTACACACAAAACTACAGTACAAGAGCAGTCACTAAACCACCATCAATCAACCAACCCAATACCATACAGGTACTGGGTCAACAATACCATACAGGTACTGGGTCAGTTACACCATACAGGTACTGGGTCAGTTACACCATACAGGTACTGGGTCAGTTACACCATACAGGTACTGGGTTAGTTATACCATAAAGGTACTGGGTCAACAATACCATACAGGTACTGGGGCAGTTATACCATATAGGTACTGGGGCAGTTATACCATACAGGTCCTGGGTCAGTTATACCATTCAGGTCCTGGGTCAGTTATACCATACAGGTCCTGGGTCAGGTATAGTATTGTGTCTAGGGGAGGGACTTTGGTAGCCTGCCCCAGATCTCTTTATGCTCTTGACAACTCCCTTGCTCATTGTCAAGCCAAACATGTTAGGTGTGCCAAGGAGTTGTTAGGTGACCGCCCACACAGAGGTACAGGTCAGCCTTACCAACAGCAGAAACCCACACAGGGCAGTCACACCACCTCCTCCTTTAGTCATACCACCAGCCAAGCTTAGGCAGTTCACTGGCTACTGACTACAACCTCACAGCACAGGTCACTGACTACAACCTCACAGCACAGGTCACTGACTACAACCTCACAGCACAGGTCACTGACTACAACCTCACAGCACAGGTCACTGACTACAACCTCACAGCACAGGTCACTGACTACAACCTCACAGCACAGGTCACTGACTACAACCTCACAGCACAGGTCACTGACTACAACCTCACAGCACAGGTCACTGACTTCAACCTCACAGCACAGGTCACTGACTTCAACCTCACAGCACAGGTCACTGACTTCAACCTCACAGCACAGGTCACTGACTACAACCTCACAGCACAGGTCACTGACTACAACCTCACAGCACAGGTCACTGAATACTGACTACAACCTCACAGCACAGTTCACTGAATACTGACTACCTCACAGAACAGGTCACTGGCTACAACCTCACAGCACAGGTCACTGACTACTGACTACAACCTCACAGCACAGGTCACTGACTACTGACTACAACCTCACAGCACAGGTCACTGACTACTGACTACAACCTCACAGCACAGGTCACTGACTACTGACTACAACCTCACAGCACAGGTCACTGACTACTGACTACAACCTCACAGCACAGGTCACTGACTACTGACTACAACCTCACAGCACAGGTCACTGACTACTGACTACAACCTCACAGCACAGGTCACTGGCCACTGACTACAACCTCACAGCACAGGTCACTGACTACTGACTACAACCTCACAGCACAGGTCACTGACTACTGACTACAACCTCAGGAGACAGAGATACTTCTGCCTCGGCATTCCTTGCTCTTTAGAGTTTTATTCTGGGTATCTGTACAGTACTTTAGGGTTTTATTCTGGGTATCTGTACAGTACTTTAGGGTTTTATTCTGGGTATCTGTACAGTACTTTAGGGTTTTATTCTGGGTATCTGTACAGTACTTTAGGGTTTTATTCTGGGTATCTGTACAGTACTTTAGGGTTTTATTCTGGGCATCTGTACAGTACTTTGTAACTGCTGATGTGAAAAGTGCCGGCCAAACCCTACCCTAACCCGGACGATGCTGGGCCAATTGTGTGTCGCCTCATGGGTCACCCGGTCGCGGCTACAGACCCGGGATGGAACCCGGGTCTGTAGTGACGCCACTCGGGAGGCCCCCTTATAAAATACATTGATTGATAATATGTGAGAGAAATTAGGTGTTAGTACGTACCCTGTCCAGTCTGGCATCGTCGCCCGCTCTCGAAGGAGAAGAGGTTGGAGTCGTAACCGTAGCGACGCAGACAGAGGTAAGGCCACTTGACAGTGTCACGTTTCCTGGTGTGGAGGAGAAGTTCCTCCTCTGTCAGCTCCATCAAGCCCGAGCCTAACTCATTACCATCATCATCCACATTTATCACCTGGGGACAGAGAGAGAGAGAGGGAGGGAGAGAGACAGAGAGAGGGAGAGGGAGTGAGAACGGATGAGAAAACTATCAGTGAAACTGATGATAAGCAATGAGAACATCTGGTTTGGGCTGGATGTGACAAGACACTTAAAAGTCACATTACACTTTCTGAAAAAAGCCACTCAAGTATCCATCCATGTGGTCTCTAGTGAATGTTTTAGTAACAGGGCTACGTAATTACCTAATTCAATGGATTATCATAATTACTACTGTGGCTTCTATTAACAGTTTGCCCTCTATATTGTCTGAGTCAATGGGGAACACTCCACACAGCCCTGTACAGTGTTAGCTGAAGTAGCTCTAGCATCAGGTCTACAGCATAGTAGACAAAAGCAGCTCTATGTCCCAGGCGGAGGGGCCAAAGTCAGGCTGAGTGGTTAATGATTTGGCATGTCAGAAACAACCAGACCATTCATCTGTTGCTATAATACTGGTGTCACATGACCCATCCTAGCTGGCCATTAAAGCCAAGCTGTGTCTGGTCTGACTAATCAATCAATCAATCAATCAATCAATCAATCAATCAATCAATCAATCAATCTGTCCTTGTGGAATCCCTGGATAGAACACTACGGGCGGAGGGAGGGAGTGAGGGAAGGAGGGGGGTGGAGGGAGGGAGTGAGGGAAGGAGGGGAGGGAGGGAGTGAGGGAAGGAGGGGAGGGAGGGAGTGAGGGAAGGAGGGAGGGAGGGAGGCGGCAGAGGGATGTTGAGCTACAGGAGGAAAGAGAACGGGACACACCTTGAATTTGCTTTGATGGTTATCAGGGATGGAGTCTTTGTCAGGACAGCTGCAGTAGCTACCCATGGCGTCTTCAGAACCCCATCTGATCTCTACAGGAAAGAGGAGGCCATGCAGACATTAACACTCACACTGGAATGGCAACCTGAAGAAGATGACACTGTGGCTGTACCACTGAAACCTTAACCATCATGTGGCTGCATTTCAAATGAAACAGATATTTACAAATTAACAGTACTGTGCATGGTCCCATGTGGCTCAGTCTGTAGAGCATGGCGCTTTCAACGCCAGGGTTGTTGGTTCGATTCCCATGGAGGACCAGTACGGGAGAAAGTATGAAAATGTATGCACTCACTACTGTCATTAAACCCCATGTGGCTGCATTTCAAATGAAACAGATATTTACAAATTAACAGTACTGTGCATGGTCCCATGTGGCTCAGTCTGTAGAGCATGGCGCTTTCAACGCCAGGGTTGTTGGTTCGATTCCCATGGAGGACCAGTACGGGAGAAAGTATGAAAATGTATGCACTCACTACTGTCATTATCCAGAACATCATGTCACCTCGCTCCTCCGCACACTCCACTGGCTTCCAGTTCCAGATAATTTTCCTTCCTCATGATGCCATCTATTTTGTGAAGTGCACCAGTCCCTCCTGCAGCAAAGCACACCCACAACATGATGCTGCCACCCCCGTGCGTCATGGTTGGGATGGTGTTC
>CM042421.1:4066662-4103527 GCA_023634145.1 Thymallus thymallus
CTAATGGTCAAGGTTAGGATTGGGGGAAGGGGAGCTGATCCTAGATCTGTACCTAGAGGAAACTTCACCCTGCTAAACAACATTTCTAAATAGTTCATCAAGAGGCTATATAACCATGTTATTACCTGGTACCACAGCACATTGACTCAGTACTGGTACTCCCTGTATATAACCATGTTATTACCTGGTACCACAGCACATTGACTCAGTACTGGTACTCCCTGTATATAGCCATGTTATTACCTGGTACCACAGCACATTGACTCAGTACTGGTACTCCCTGTATATAACCATGTTATTACCTGGTACCACAGCACATTGACTCAGTACTGGTACTCCCTGTATATATCCATGTTATTACCTGGTACCACAGCACATTGACTCAGTACTGGTACTCCATGTATATATCCATGTTATTACCTGGTACCACAGCACATTGACTCAGTACTGGTACTCCCTGTATATAACCATGTTATTACCTGGTACCACAGCACATTGACTCAGTACTGGTACTCCATGTATATATCCATGTTATTACCTGGTACCACAGCACATTGACTCAGTACTGGTACTCCCTGTAAATAACCATGTTATTACCTGGTACCACAGCACATTGACTCAGTACTGGTACTCCATGTATATATCCATGTTATTACCTGGTACCACAGCACATTGACTCAGTACTGGTACTCCCTGTATATAACCATGTTATTACCTGGTACCACAGCACATTGACTCAGTACTGGTACTCCCTGTATATAGCCATGTTATTACCTGGTACCACAGCACATTGACTCAGTACTGGTACTCCCTGTATATAACCATGTTATTACCTGGTACCACAGCACATTGACTCAGTACTGGTACTCCCTGTATATAGCCATGTTATTACCTGGTACCACAGCACATTGACTCAGTACTGGTACTCCCTGTATATAACCATGTTATTACCTGGTACCACAGCACATTGACTCAGTACTGGTACTCCCTGTAAATAACCATGTTATTACCTGGTACCACAGCACATTGACTCAGTACTGGTACTCCCTGTATATAGCCATGTTATTACCTGGTACCACAGCACATTGACTCAGTACTGGTACTCCCTGTATATAGCCATGTTATTACCTGGTACCACAGCACATTGACTCAGTACTGGTACTCCCTGTATATAGCCATGTTATTACCTGGTACCACAGCACATTGACTCAGTACTGGTACTCCATGTATATATCCATGTTATTACCTGGTACCACAGCACATTGACTCAGTACTGGTACTCCATGTATATATCCATGTTATTACCTGGTACCACAGCACATTGACTCAGTACTGGTACTCCCTGTATATAACCATGTTATTACCTGGTACCACAGCACATTGACTCAGTTCTGGTACTCCCTGTATATAACCATGTTATTACCTGGTACCACAGCACATTGACTCAGTACTGGTACTCCCTGTATATAACCATGTTATTACCTGGTACCACAGCACATTGACTCAGTACTGGTACTCCATGTATATATCCATGTTATTACCTGGTACCACAGCACATTGACTCAGTACTGGTACTCCATGTATATATCCATGTTATTACCTGGTACCACAGCACATTGACTCAGTACTGGTACTCCCTGTATATAGCCATGTTATATATCCTCCATAGTCCTCTCTCATTCTCTCTGTCTGTCCCTCAGTCCTCTCTCCTTCTCTCTGTCCCTCCTTAGTCTCCTCTTCTTCTCTCTCTATCGGTCTCTCTCTCCTTAGTCCTCTCTCCTTCTCTCTCTCTATCCCTCCTTAGTCCTCTCTCCTCCTCTCTCTGTCCCTCCTTAGTCTCCTCTTCTTCTCTCTCTGTCTCTCTCTCCTTAGTCCTCTCTCCTTCTCTCTCTGTCCCTCAGTCCTCTACCCTCTCTCTCTCTGTCCCTCCTTAGTCATCTCTCCTTCTCCTGCTCTCTGTCCCTCCTTAGTCCTCTCTCCTTCTCTCTCTCTGTCTGTCCCTCCTTAGTCCTCTCTCCTCTCTCTCTCCTTAGTCCTCTCTCCTCTCTCTCTCTCCTTAGTCCTCTCTCTCTCTCCTTAGTCCTCTCTCCTCTCTCTCTCCTTAGTCCTCTCTCCTCTCTCTCTCCTTAGTCCTCTCTCCTTCCCTCTCTGTCCCTCCTTAGTCCTCTCTCCTTCTCTCGCTCTGTCCCTCCTTAGTCCTCTCTCCTTCCCCTTCCATCTCCCTCTACTCTATCCTTCTCTCTCTCTACCACCACCTCCATTCCTCTCTTTCTCTGTCTGACACATGTGAACCATCTCTCTCCTCTGCTTCTTCTTCTTCTTCTGTACACAGCAAGGCTGTGCTGGCGGCGGTGTTTTGTTCTGAGTTCTACTCTCCGGGGGCAAAGAGGATGGATGGAGGAGAGAGAGACACACAAAGACAGAGAGAGAAAGCGAGACAGAGAAACAGTTTTTACCATAACCATTTGCACATCGTTGTTATTTCACTTTTGTTTATCAATTTCACTTGCTTTGGCAATGTTAACATATGTTCCCATGCCTGTAAAGCCCCTTGAATTGAATTGAGAGAGAGTCTGGATGGTCAGTTCAGCTGTCTGTGTGTGTCTGATGTTCCCTGGAGGCTGTTTACCCTAAGATAGATCTCTCTCCCTCTCCCTCTCAGATGATGGGTGTTCATGGCTCTAACATTCCTTCCTGGCATTCCTGGCCTATTCTTAGCCGGGCCCCTGGACGAGTCGCCCGGCCCAGCACACCTACACGTCATCAGTAGCGGGCAGGCCGGGATGGCACACAGCCAGGTAGCATGGTCAAACCAAAGACAACTGAAGGATAGAGGGGAGTTATTACTAATACCAATATAGAATGTTAGCAAGTAACACAACTTCTGAATACCATCAGCTACCAGCTCCCTTTCTGTGGATAATGGCCAAGAGAATGTGTGAGAAAATATGAGAGTACCAACAGAAAGAGAGTGAAAGGTATGAGGTTCTAGAGAGAGCTGAGGCTGTTAGTCTACTGCTAGTCTTCTTCCCTGCACTGTTATGAACAAAACCCCCCTCATTCCAACCCCGTCAAACACATTGAGCATTAGAACATGAACTAGGCCTACGCTATGTGAGCCTGCCGTTGACTCACTGGAGAGAAAATGAGTGGTAAAAAAAGCCTATTTTCACCCACTACACTGATCTATGGCAAAGAAGAGGAGAGTGCTGGCTGAGAGAATGAGAAAGAGAGGGAAAGAGAGAGAGAGAGAGAGAGAGAGAGAGAGAGAGAGAGAGAGAGAGAGAGAGAGAGAGAGAGAGAGAGAGAGAGAGAGAGAGAGAGAGAGAGAGAGAGAGAGAGAGAGAGAGATGTAGCAGAGAGAGAGATGTAGCAGAGAGAGAGAGAGAGAGAGAGAGATGTAGCAGAGAGAGAGAGAGAGAGATGTAGCAGAGAAAGAGATGTGGTAGAGAGTGATGTGGTAGAGAGAGAGATAACTCTTCCTAACTCTTTCTAAACTTCCTTAATAAGCACAATATCCTGAGTAAAAGCCAAATTGGATTTATACCAAAACATAGAACAACAGATTTACACCCTACACACCCTAATAGATAAACTCTATATAAAAATAAGACAAAACTATATTCTTGCTTTATTGACTTCCAAAAAGCATTTGATTCTATCTGGCATAAAGGACTGTTCTACAGTCATTGAAAGTGGTGTAGGGGGTAAAACATATGACTTTATAAAATCAATGGCAACAGGCAACATGTGTAGCATAAAAATTGGCAAGAAACAAACTGAATCATTTAACCAAGGGTGGGGCCTCCGCCAGGGTTGCAATCTCAGCCCTGTGCTATTTAACATTTACATCAATGACTTGGCCAATATTCTAGAAAAGACCTCAGCCCCTGATGTTAGTCTCCACAATTCTTAAGTTAGATGCCTGCTCTTTGCAGATGACCTGTGCCTGCTTTCACCCACAGCACATGGCCTACAGCAGAGCTTGGACCTGCTAGAGCAGTACTGTCAGACCTGGGCCCTGACAGTAAACCCCAAAAAGACCAAAATAATGATTTTCCAGACAAATTCCAGATCCCAGGGAATAAAACCAAAGTTCTCAATTGGTGCAAAACATATAGAGTATTGCACACAATAAAACTATTTAGGTTTAAAAATAAGTTGGACACCTAAATAATGCAGTGAATGAACTGAGAGACAAACATCCCATTGAGACCTTGAATGCAGAACTTTGTATGATTCTACTTCATGTCCAGAGGAAATCTACAAACAATGCATGCAGGGCAGAATTAGGCCGATATCCACTAATATTAAAAACTCAAAAAAGAGCAATTAAGTTTTGGAAACACCTAAAACACAGTGACCCCTTCTCATATCATTACCAAGCCCTGCAATACCAAGAGTTGAGCAAAGATAAGAGTCCCTTCATCCAACTGGTCCGGGGGCTGAGTTCACAAACTTGTTCCACTAACACACTGAAGCCTCAGGACCAGAACATCCAATCAATCAGAATTAACCAAATTACAAAACATCTAAAACAAAACTACATTACCTACTGGAAAACACAAACACAAGCACAAAGCAAAATGCAGTGCTATTTGGCCCTAAATCGACAGTACACCATGGCAAACTATCTGACCATGGTGACTGATCAAAACCTCAGGAAAACCTTGACAAAGTACAGGCTCAGCGAGCACAGCCTTGCTATTGAGAAGGGTAGACACAGGAAAACCTGGCTCCCTGTAGAGGAAAGGCTGTGCAACCACTGCACCACAGCAGAACCAGAGACAGAGCTGCATTTCCTGACAAAATGTCAAAAATATAAAACTATCAGAGAGAGTCACTTCCCCAAATTTGAACAAGTAGTCCGGGGCTTTGAGGACCTCTCTGAAATAGAAAGGCTGCCAATCCTTTTGGGGGAAGACATGGACTGCTGTGCGCTTTTTTTTTTCTGTTGTTATTTGTTCTTTGATGTAATTATATATTTTTTTAAAATATGTGTATGTATGTATGTATATATATATGTATGTGCGTGTGTATGTATATATATATATAAAATAGAAACAAAAAAAAAAAAAATATATATATATATATATATATATATATATATATAAACATATAAAAAAAAAAAAGAAAAAAAAAAAGATGTATGATACTTTGGCAATATGTACATTGTTGCGTCATGCCAATAAAGTGAATTGAATTGAGAGAGAGAGAGGTGTAGCAGAGAGAGAGAGAGAGAGAGAGAGAGAGATGTGGTAGAGAGAGAGAAAGAGAGATGTAGCAGAGAGAGAGAGAGAGGTGTAGCAGAGAGAGAGAGAGAGAGATGTAGCAGAAAGAGAGAGAGATGTAGCAGAGAGAGAGAGATGTAGTAGAGAGAGAGAAAGAGAGATGTAGCAGAGAGAGAGAGATGTGGTAGAGAGAGAGAAAGAGAGATGTAGCAGAGAGAGAGAGATGTAGCAGAGAGAGAGAGATGTAGCAGAGAGAGAGAGAAAGAGAGATGTAGCAGAGAGAGAGATGTGTAGCAGAGAGAGAGAGATGTGGTAGAGAGAGAGAAAGAGAGGTGTAGCAGAGAGAGAGAGATGTGGTAGAGAGAGAGAAAGAGGTGTAGCAGAGAGAGAGATGTAGCAGAGAGAGAGAAAGAGAGATGTAGCAGAGAGAGAGGTGTAGCAGAGAGAGAGAGATGTGGTAGAGAGAGAGAAAGAGAGGTGTAGCAGAGAGAGAGATGTGGTAGAGAGAGAGAAAGAGAGGTGTAGCAGAGAGAGAGATGTAGCAGAGAGAGAGATGTGGTAGAGAGAGAAAGAGATGTAGCAGAGAGAGAGAAAGAGAGATGTAGCAGAGAGAGAGATGTGGTAGAGAGAGAAAGAGAGATGTAGCAGAGAGAGAGATGTGGTAGAGAGAGAGATGTGGTAGAGAGAGAGAGAGATGTGGTAGAGAGAGAAAGAGATGTAGCAGAGAGAGAAAGAGAGATGTAGCAGAGAGAGAGATGTAGCAGAGAGAGAGAGATGTAGCAGAGAGAGAGAGAGGTGTAGCAGAGAGAGAGAGATGTAGCAGAGAGAGAGAGAGAGAGAGAGAGGTGTAGCAGAGAGAGAGAGATGTAGCAGAGAGAGAGAGAGGTGTAGCAGAGAGAAAGAGAGGTAGCAGATAGATTTAGTCTAAGTAAAACATTTTTGGAAAAACAAACAGAGCGGGTAGATTATCCCGAGGGCAGAGAAGAGTGTGAGTGTGTGTATGTGCTGCTTATGAATAATGTCCCTGCCCTTACTGGGGCCCAAACCCTCCCTTGCCACACCTTCACACACACACACACACACACACACACACATTCACACACCCACCCACCCACAAACACACACACTAACGTAGGCACATTTACTTGACTCACACACGTGCAAATTATACACTCACGCACAATCTATACTGCCCTGAGCTATGCACCCCCCCATCAGGGAGCTACACAGTGAAAACAAAAAGAGAGTTTCAATCAACTAGTTGGTCGTCTCCTCTGATCCTGACTGGCTCTGCTCTATAGACCTGTTCTGCAGGCAGAGACAGAACAAGTTACAACTCATTTAAAGGGCATTAGGGATTCATGCCTGCACTCCAACACTAAAAATAAACATTTGATCTTTTATAGGGGCAATCTAGGATTTGAAAAAGAACAGCGGGTCACCCCGCCACTTGTAAACAGCTGGATAAATGTTTAAGTTACATTCTTCAAGAATCAATGACACCCAATATATAAGTTTACATACACTTAGGTTGAAGTCATTAAAACTAATTTTTCAACCACTCCACAGATTTCATGTTAACAAACTATAGTTTTGGCAAGTCAGTTAGGACATCTACTTTGTGCATGACACAAGTAATTCTTCCAACAGTTGTTTACAGACAGATTATTTAACTTATAATTCACTATATCACAATTCCAGTGGGTCAGAAGTTTACATACACTAAGTTGACCATGCCTTTAAACAGCTTGGAAAATTCCAGAAAGTGATGTCATGGCTTTAGAAGATTCTGATAGGCTAATTGACATAATTTGAGTCAGTTGGAGGTGTACCTGCGGATGTATTTCAAGGCCTACCTTCAAACTCAGTGCCTCTTTGCTCGACATCATGGGAAAATCAAAAGAAATCAGCCAAGACCTCGGGAAAATAATTGTAGACATCCACAAGTCTGGTTCATCCTTGGGAGCAATTTCCAAACGCCTGAAGGTACCACGTTCATCTGTACAAACAATAGTACGCAAGTATAAACACCATGGGACCACACAGCCGTCATACTGCTCAGGAAGGAGACGCGTTCTGTCTCCTAGAGATGAGCGTACTTTAGTGCGAAAAGTGCAACTCAATCCCAGAACAACAGCAAAGGACCTTGTGAAGATGCTGGAAACAGGTACAAAAGTATCTATATCCACAGTAAAACGAGTCCTATATCGACATAACCTGAAAGGCCGCTCAGCAAGGAAAAAACCAGACTACAGTTAGCAACTGCACATGGGGAGAAAGATTGTACTTTTTGGATAAAAGTCCTCAGGTCTGATGAAACAAAAATAGAACTGTTTGGCCATAATGACCATCGTTATGTTTGGAGGAAAAAGGGGGAGGTTTGCAAGCCGAAGAACACCATCTCAACCGTGAAGCACGGAGGTGGCAGCATCATGTGGTGGGGGTGCTTTGCTGCAGGAGGGACTGGTGCACTTCACAAAATAGATGGCATCATGAGGAAAGAAAATTATGTGGATATATTGAAGCAACATCTCAAGACATCAGTCAGGAAGTTAAAGCTTGGTCGCAAATGGGTCTTCCAAATGGACAATTACCCCAAGCATACTTCCAAAATGGCTTAAGGACAACAAAGTCAAGGTATTGGAGTGGCCATCACAAAGCCCTGACCTCCATCCTATAGAACATTTGTGGGCAGAACTGAAAAAGTGTGTGTGAGCAAGGAGGCCTACAAACCTGACTCAGTTACACCAGTTCTGTCAGGAGGAATGAGCCAGAATTCACCCAACTTCTTGTGGGAAGCTTGTGGAAGGCTACCTGAAACGTTTGACCCAAGTTAAACAATTTAAAGGCAATGCTACCAAATACTAATTGAGTGTATGTAAACTTCTGACCCACTGGGAATGTGATGAAAGAAAGAAAAGCTGAAATAAATCATTCTCTCTACTATTATTCTGACATTTCACATTCTTAAAATGAAGTGGTGATCCTAACTGACCTAAAACAGGGAATTTTTACTAGGATTAAAATGTCAGGAATTGTGAAAAACTGAGTTTAAATGTATTTGGCTAAGGTGTATGTAAACTTCCGACTTCATCTGTATGTACCAATCCCAGATTGCCCATTTAAAACAGTGGGAGGTCCTGACTGGACGTTACAGTGAGCTTTAAAATGTCCCAGCAGAACAGTGGGAGGTCCTGACTGGATGTTACAATGAGCTTTAAAATGTCCCAGCAGAACAGTGGGAGGTCCTGACTGGATGTTACGGAACAACATCTGATACAGAACAGACACTTTAATCCATTAAAAGGTTAAAAAGAGGTTTAACAACACAAGCTCTGATATACAGTACATGTTCAGTTCATTATTTCTGTTCTGCGGAGGCAAAGGAGACATTACCCAACATAGCAAACATAAAACATGCATCTTGGGTGGATGGGTTTGAATTAAAAGGGTCCCTAGCTGGACGTTGTAATGCACTGTGCTTGTTGTTAACTTCAAATGCAGTCAGGAATCATTGTACCAGGCAGAGGAGAGCACAACATAGGGAAACAGAAAATCACTTTGTTTAGGCATAGGTCTAAAGATCTCAAGAGGAATGTGATGTAAACCACTGAAACATCCATCCTTGTTGGAGTTAATTAGCTAACAAGCTCTCAGTTAAGTTTAGATATTAACTCTGAATTTTTAAGGTTAGGGTTAAGTTAAGGCATTCACTCTGAAATCTTAAGGTTAGGCATTCACTCTGAAATCTTAAGGTTAGGCATTAATGCCTCAACATAAGCGCTGAATGGTTAAGGTAAGGGTTAAGGTTTGGTATATGCTTGAAACAAAAATCAAAAAAAAAAACTTTACCGCTGGATTGGAACATGCAACCAGAGACTGATGCTTACTGTAACCTGGAGGTAACAGCTAGGGTTGCACATTTTGGGGAATAATCAGAGGTGGAAACTTTCTGTGGGAATTAATGGGAATATATGGGAATTAACGGGAATATATGCAAATTAATATTAATACCATTTCAATGTAGATATTTTTTTAATTGGATATATTTACCATATCATATGTAGACAGAAACAAACATTTTACCTTATCATAAGTAGACAATTGCAAATGATTAAATCCTTCCAATAGAAAAAAAAAATAATAATTAGTTACGAATTGAACTTGAATTAAATGAGTTGACTCTTCACATGGGATGATTTCACTGAACAACAAAAGAAAGGGAATATTGAATGATCCCCAATGATCCATCGCATCTCCCAAAACCTTTTTCAACATACATCTGTAAAATGATAGTCTAGAAACTAAAGCTTTGGTTGTCTTCCTCTCAGGCTTCCATGTCTTCTACCCGGACCTCCTCAATGTCCACCTCTTGAACATCAGACTCTGAGGCCTCATCTTCACTGTCACTTTCCAACCTTGTTGAGGATGGCTCGTTGTCAGGCTCAAAAAGACTCACATTTTCCCGGATGGCCACCAATTTTTCAGCCCTTGTATTGGTCAGCCTGTTGCATGCTTTGGTGTGTGTGTTCCCAAACAAGGACCAGTTGTGCTCTGAGGCGGCTGATGTTGGTGGGATTTGGAGGATGATGGAGGCAACAGGGGAAAGAGCCTCAGATCCACAAAGTCCCTTCCAGCAGGTGGCTGATGAGATATGTTGGCACGACTGCCATATTGCATCTCCACCCCAAAGCCCTTGCTTGGAAGTGTACTTTGCCAGACTGCCAAGAACCTTGCCCTCATCCAGGCCAAGGTGGTGAGACACCATAGGCCTTGTTGATCTCTTGCCAGCATACTTGGGGTCCAACATGTACGCTGCAGTGTGTATGGGCTTCAGGCAGAAGTCTTCACGCTTTCTGATTTCAGAACTGCAGTTTCCTCTGCTTGGAGAAACAGTTTTATTCACTTACATCTGTAAGCAGAGTCTGAACATCAGACAGGATGGCATTGTCTCCCTCAATCCGTGCAATGGCTACTGCTATAGGTTTCAGGAGTTTCAGGCTGCTTACCATTCTCTCCCAAAATACATCATCCAGGAGGATCCTCTTGATGGGGCTGTCCATATCAGCAGACTCTGATTTGGCCATTTCTTGGAGACTCCTTCCCCTTCAGGAGACTGTCAAACATGATGACAACACCACCCAACGGGCTCTTATTCTTCTCACTTTGATTGGTGAGGTAGATTGCTGCTATAACTTGATAACCATTCACATACCTAACCATTTCCTTGGCTCTCTTGTAGAGTGTATCCATTGTTTTCAGTGCCATGATGTCCTTGAGGAGCAGATTCAATGCATGAGCAGCACAGCCAATGGGTGTGGTGGGACTCCTCCACTTTAGACCAAGCAACCTTCATGTTCACAGCATTGTCTGTCACCAGTGAAAATACCTTCTGTGGTCCAAGGTCATTGATGACTGCCTTCAGCTCATCTGCAATTTAGAGACCGGTGTGTCTGTTGTCCCTTATGTCTGTGCTCTTGTAGAACACTGGTTGAGGGGTGGAGATGATGTAGTTAATTATTCCTTGCCCACAAACATTCAACCACCCATCAGAGGTGATTGCAATAGAGCCTACTTTCTCTATGATTTGCTTGACCTTCACTCAAACTCTGTTGAACTCTGCATCCAGCAAATTAGTAGATAAAGCATGTCTGGTTGGAGGGGTGCATGCTGGGCGAAGAACATTCAGAAATCTCTTCCAATACACATTGCCTGTCAGCATCAGAGGTGAACCAGTTGCATACACAGCTCGAGCAAGACATTCATCAGCATTTTTCTGACTACGTTCCTCCATTGAGTCAAAAAAACAGGAGTACCATGAGCTGTTGGTATCGATAAGGTGTCTGATTCATCATTTTCACCTTGAATAGAAGTAGAGGGACTTTGTCAGAGGTTGCTTGTTTGAGCGCTGAGGGAACTTTATGCACTTGGCCAGATGATTCTGCATCTTTGTTGCATTCTTCACATATGATTTGGCACAGTATTTGCAAATGTACACAGATTTTCCTTCAACATTAGCTGCAGTGAAATGTCTCCACACATCAGATAGTGCCCGTGGCATTTTCCTGTAGGGATTCGAAAACAATTAGTAAAAAAAATAAAAAATACAATTCCATGTACAGATAAATAGTTAAGAAGTTAGATTAAACAACTCCTTTGTAAGATAAATGTTGTAAAATGAAACATGTACGGAAACAGGTGTATTAACACTACTCAGTTAGCAGGCTCAAGCAAGCTAAAACCCACACTAGCAGAAATTATTAACACGTTAGAAATGATTTAAAACAAACTTTGCTGTATGCTACTATTTACTAGTTAACAAAAAATCATGTATGTCATAAAAAATATATTCACCCCACCCAGTATTCACCCCACGATGTCGCTCTCGCTGCTGGTGACTCTCTGATCCATCTCTACGCAGACGACACCATTCTGTATACATCTGGCCCCTCTTTGGACACTGTGTTAACTAACCTTCAAACAAGCTTCAATGCCATACAACACTCCTTCCGTGGCCTCCAACTGCTCTTAAACGCTAGTAAAACTAAATGCATGCTCTTCAATAGAACGTTGCCTGCACCCGCCCACCGGACTATCATCACTACCCTCGACGGGTCTGACTTAGAATATGTGGACAACTACAAATACCTAGGTGTCTGGTTAGACTGTAAACTCAACTTCCAGACTCACATTAACCATCTCCAATCCAAAATTAAATCTAGAATCGGCTTCCTATTTCGCAACAAAGCCTCCTTCACTCATGCTGCCAAACATGCCCTTGTAAAACTGACTATCCTACCGATCCTTGATTTCGGCGATGTCATTTACAAAATAGCCTCAAACACTCTACTCAGCAAATTGGATGTAGTCTATCACCATGCCATCCGTTTTGTTACCAAAGCCCCATATACTACCCACCACTGCGACCTGTATTCTCTCGTTGGCTGGCCTTCACTACATATTCGTCGCCAAACCCACTGGCTCCAGGTCATCTATAAGTCTTTATTAGGTAAATCCCCACCTTATCTCAGCTCGCTGGTCACCATAGCAACACCTACCCGTAGCATGCGCTCCAGCAGGTATATTTCACTGGTCATCCCCAAAGCCAACATCTCCTTTGGCCGCCATTCCTTCCAGTTCTCTGCTGCCAATGACTGGAACGAATTGCAAAAATCCTTGAAGCTAGAGGTTCCTATCTCCCTCACTAACTTTAAGCATCAGCTGTCAAAGCTGCTTATCGATCACTGCACCTGTATATAGCCCTTCTGTAAATAGCCCACCCTACTACCTCATCCCCATATTATTTTTTTTAAACTTCCGCTCATTTTGCACTCCAGTATCTCTATTTGCACATCATCATTTGCACATTCCATCATTCCAGTGTTAATGCTAATCTGTAATATATATCACCACTATGGCCTATTTATTGTCTTCCTAACCTTACTGCATTTTGCACTACATTTGCACTCTGTATATAGATTTTCTATTATGTTTTTGACTGTTTGTTTACTGTGTAACTCTGTGTTGTTTTTTGTCGCACTGCCTTGCTTTGTCTTGGCCAGGTCGCAGTTGTAAATGAGAACTTGTTCTCAACTGACCTACCTGGTTAAATAAAGGTGAAATAAAAATAAATAAAAAAAGTAATCAAAATTTACCAGAAAGCATGTAGTCCTTGGCTCAGACAGTGTAGTAGTTTGGGCTCAATAGAATCTCATTAGTGTTCAAGATCTTGAGAATCAGCTGTACATGTGATGTAAGAATGCACTGCATGTAGAGGGATGCAATTCCATTGAATTGGGGATAGTTTAACCAAAATATGCCACAAGATGTAGAATTGCCTTATGCGTATCCCACAAAAAAGGTTCACTGTTATAAGTTAACTTTTTTGATGAATTTAAGCTAAATTCTTAACAAGGGCTTAACTTCCCATGGAAAATGTCCGGAACAATTCAGGAAATTTACCTGAACATTTCTGACCCTTTGCAACCCTAGTAACAACGCTCACTGTTGCCCCTAGTAGCCGGTTTCCACGTCATCTCCCAACGTCTCCAGACATGGATGGACGTCTAAATTGTTAATTACCGGTCTGTCTGCATTCTGCAGCCGTCAGCCAGCCACCCAGCCAGCCAGGTGACTCCCAGAGGCTCCCAGGCACTCTCCCTGCCCTGCCTAGTGCTGTGCTCCTGGCCCTGGGCTAACTCTGTGCTTGTGTGTCTGCACTGGGTCCTGTACTGCTCTACTCTGTCTGCATTCCAGACGGCCAGATTCCATCATCAAGACGAGCTGATAACCACAGCCTGGGGGTGAGGAGGGGAGGTACCACACGCACACACACAAGAAGGTACACACACACTGAGCACACACACACACACACTCATAACCTGAGCACACACACAGACAAAGTGCATAACCATGCACCCACCCATAGCATGCACAAAAGGCAGGAACACACACATACACCCTACGATGACACACTCAAACACCCACACACATGCTTTCACAGTCACAGTGTACTTAACCTGTTGTGACCTCATACTGTCACCTACACAGAAACCACTCCCACTAGGAGTTAACGTCTACATTAACATATTCACTGTTAGTCACTAGGAGTTAACATCTACATTAACATATTCACTGTTAGTCACTAGGAGTTAACCGCTACATTAACATATTCACTGTTAGTCACTAGGAGTTAA
Organism: Thymallus thymallus; assembly: GCA_023634145.1. Lineage (NCBI taxonomy): Eukaryota > Metazoa > Chordata > Actinopteri > Salmoniformes > Salmonidae > Thymallus > Thymallus thymallus. The sequence goes on from CM042421.1 coordinate 4,080,590, forward strand.
CCTCTACATTAACATATTCACTAGGAGTTAACCTCTACATTAACATATTCACTAGGAGTTAACCTCTACATTAACATATTCACTAGGAGTTAACCTCTACATTAACATATTCACTAGGAGTTAACCTCTACATTAACATATTCACTAGCAGTTAACCTCTACATTAACATATTCACTGTTTGTCACTAGGAGTTAACCTCTACATTAACATATTCACTGTTAGTCACTAGGAGTTAACCTCTACATTAACATATTCACTAGGAGTTAACCTCTACATTAACATATTCACTGTTAGTCACTAGGAGTTAACCTCTACATTAACATATTCACTGTTAGTCACTAGGAGTTAACCTCTACATTAACATATTCACTGTTAGTCACTAGGAGTTAACCTCTACATTAACATATTCACTCAGTCAGTCAAAAACAGACAGACAGAGACAGAGAGAGAGAGACAGAGAGAGAGAGAGAGAGAGAGAGAGAGAGAGAGAGAGAGAGAGAGAGAGAGAGAGAGAGAGAAGAATAGTAGGTAGGGCAGAATAGTGATGAGCAGTTACTGCCTTTTTGCTTGGTAGGGCAGTACAGACGAGGTCACTGCACCACTATGCTAGTCCAGGTTTCTATAGATGTACTGCACTGATTCATGCTAGTACTACAGATAAATCAATATAACGTAAGCAAATACTTCAATTCTAAATAAAAAATACATGTTTTGCTCACTGAATGAGCTCACTGCAATATCTGCTGTAAGAAAGAAAAACAGTTCAAGACGGGAACGTGAAGACGGCAATGGACTAACTTTTCCGTCACTTCTGATAGTATTTTATTGAGCTTAAAACAAATGCACTGGAGAGTTGAGAGATTTGAGTTGTCTGGCACGAGGGTTAGGTCTGTAACTGTCTAACAAGTTTAGGAATCCAGCGGAGGGTCAACAGCACTTCAAGTGGAAACTGGAAACTTAACACACAAAGAGGGAATTGTGTGTGAGAGGTGTGTAGCTTTTGTGCTGTGAGGTGTGTGTTGTGTGTTTTGTGTGAGTTGTGTGAGTTATGTCAGAGATGTGTGTATTGTGTGAGAGGTGTGTGTTGTTCACGTACTGAATAACTCTCTTATCTGACTCTCTGACCATGTTCACTTACTGAACAACTCCCCTCTCTGACCATGTTCACTTACTGAACAACTCCCCTCTCTGACCATGTTCACTTACTGAACAACTCCCCTCTCTGACCATGTTCACTTACTTTTTTAAATTTTATTTAACCTTTATTTAACCAGGCAAGTCAGTTAAGAACAAATTCTTATTTACAATTACGGCCTACCACAAGGCAAAATACCTCCAAAAGGCTGGGATTAGAAATAAAAATAAATAAATAAAAATAAAATATAAATATAGGACAAAACACAAATTATGACAAGAGAGACAAAACAACACTACCAAGAGATAGCAAGGTAGCAACACAACATGGTAGCAACGTAACATGACAACAACATGGTAGCAACACATGACAACACAACATGGTAGCAACGTAACATGACAACAACATGGTAGCAACACAACATGACAACAACATGGTAGCAACACAACATGACAACATGGTAGAAACATCACTGGGCACAGACAACAACACAAAGGGCATGAAGGTAGAGACTGAACAACTCTCCTCTCAATAGTTAAACAACTCTCCTCTCTGACTCTCCTCTCAATAGTTAAACAACTCTCCTCTCTGACTCTCCTCTCAATAGTTAAACAACTCTCCTCTCTGACTCTCCTCTCAATAGTTAAACAACTCTCCTCTCTGACTCTCCTCTCAATAGTTGAACAGGTCTGTACTACTAGTTAAACTGGTGTTACGAACTCCTAGGGAGGGAGCGGTCAGAGGTCATCTGTGTGTGTGTGTGTAATTAGTTGACTAATAGCTCTAAGGAAAGCCGTAGACCTCCTACTTGATTTCCCCAGGCTGCCCTTCAGCTCTGCCGAACTCCCCAGTCAACTGAGTCAACTTAGCCTCTACCTCTCTGCTGGGAACTGACATGGGGCCATGGTTGTCTTAGAGGAGCTGAAGGCAAACAAGTACAGTAAGTAGGCTAATATGAAAAATAAGAAACTCAGGAGAAACTACACCGCTGTTCAGGAGAAACTACACCGCTGTTCAGGAGAAACTACACCGCTTTTCAGGAGAAACTACACCGCTGTTCAGGAGAGTGTGTGTGCGTGTGTACTGTAGGCTAGTTATGATGACTAAAGGCCATGTAGAGGCTCGCCCCCGCACCGTCAATTCGGCAGCGCTGCCAGAGAAAAACTCTAAAGAATGTTGTCATTACAGAGAGACCAGGGTGTGGACACTACTGACTGACTGATGTGGATTCCTGCCTGCTGCTGCACCAATACCATGCTAGCAGCTCTCTCCTTTCCTACTGCTGCACCAATACCATGCTAGCAGCTCTCCCCTTTCCTGCTACTGCACCACCAATACCATGCTAGCAGCTCTCTCCTTTCCTACTGCTGCACCAATACCATGCTAGCAGCTCTCTACTTTCCTACTGCTGCACCAATACCATGCTAGCAGCTCTCCCCTTTCCTGCTACTGCACCACCAATACCATGCTAGCAGCTCTCTCCTTTCCTACTGCTGCACCAATACCATGCTAGCAGCTCTCTACTTTCCTACTGCTGCACCAATACCATGCTAGCAGCTCTCTCCTTTCCTGCTGCTGCACCAATACCATGCTAGCAGCTCTCTCCTTTCCTACTCTTTCTCTCTCTCACTCAGTTTGCTCTCTCTCTTCTCCCACTCACTCCAGAGAGGCTCGTCCCGCTGCCGCCAATCTCTGACTCACACCATTTGCATGCTGGGAGCTCTCCGGGGTCGCCAGGGGTCAGCCTTAGTCCCAAATGGCACCCTATTCCCTGTATAATGCACTATATAGTGAGTAGGGTGCCATTTGGGACTAATCTAAAATAACATTTAGTCGTTCTAGCTGTGGATTCTAATTATATAAACCTATTACTGGAAATCTGAGACAGGAATGGGTTTCTTAGCTAGGTAGCGCTGCGGACCGGAGAGTGCAGAGAGCACCCCCAATCCAAATGATTAGTGATTCTTTCAGAGGGAAAGTAAAATAGTCATTTTTCATCACAGGAGCGGATAGAGGCGAGAATGAAAAGCCCACTTTAGTTTAGTGCATCACATCGAACAAAGCAACACTTAGGATATTAACAGGTTGCTAATGTACAGAACACAGGGCTCAAAGCGCATGCAGATATGAACATGAACCAACTGATTCATGTAACTAGATGTAGTCCCACCACCACCAGTCTAACTGATGTATCTATTCATGTAACTAGATGTAGTCCCACCACCACCAGTCTAACTGATGTATCTATTCATGTAACTAGATGTAGTCCCACCACCACCAGTCTAACTGATGTATCTATTCATGTAACTAGATGTAGTCCCACCACCACCAGTCTAACTGATGTATCTATTCATGTAACTAGATGTAGTCCCACCACCACCAGTCTAACTGATGTATCTATTCATGTAACTAGATGTAGTCCCACCACCAGTGTAACTGATGTATCTATTCATGTAACTAGATGTAGTCCCACCAGTCTAACTGATGTATCTATTCATGTAACTAGATGTAGTCCCACCACCACCAGTGTAACTGATGTATCTATTCATGTATAGATGTTGTCCCACCACCAGTGTAACTGATGTATCTATTCATGTAACTAGATGTAGTCCCACCAGTCTAACTGATGTATCTATTCATGTAACTAGATGTAGTCCCACCACCACCAGTGTAACTGATGTATCTATTCATGTATAGATGTAGTCCCACCACCACCAGTCTAACTGATGTATCTATTCATGTAACTAGATGTAGTCCCACCACCACCAGTCTAACTGATGTATCTATTCATGTAACTAGATGTAGTCCCACCACCACCAGTCTAACTGATGTATCTATTCATGTAACTAGATGTAGTCCCACCACCACCAGTCTAACTGATGTATCTATTCATGTAACTAGATGTAGTCCCACCACCACCAGTCTAACTGATGTATCTATTCATGTAACTAGATGTAGTCCCACCACCAGTCTAACTGATGTATCTATTCATGTAACTAGATGTAGTCCCACCACCAGTCTAACTGATGTATCTATTCATGTAACTAGATGTAGTCCCACCACCAGTCTAACTGATGTATCTATTCATGTAACTAGATAATAATAATAAACTTTATTTATATAGCACCCATCACAGAAAGAATCACAGAGTGCTTTACAAGTAGCAAGTATACCATTTAAAAAACATCATACTAACATAAAAACATAAAACATAAAAGCACAATCAATTAAAAGCTTGTCTAAATAGTAGTGTCTTCAGCTGCTTTTTAAAAGAAACAATAGAATCGGCCACACTCAACGACAAGGGCAGGGCATTCCACAATTTTGGAGCAGTCGCCTGGAAGGAACGATCTCCCCTAGTTTTAAGGCGGGTTTTAGGTACCATCAGGAGATTCTGACCTGAGGAGCGAAGAATACGAGACGAAGAGTAAGGGGTCAACATGTCAGTGATGTATTGAGGCGTCTGTCCATGTAGTGCTTTAAAAGTTAAAATTAAAATTTTAAAATCAATTCTGTATTTTACCGGTAGCCAGTGGAGAGTAAATAAAATAGGAGTAATGTGTGCCCTTCTGTTTGTTCCTGTTAAAAGCCTGGCTGCGGCATTTTGAACCAGTTGAAGACGCCTCAGAGAACAATTGTTAAAACAAGTAAAAAGAGAATTACAATAATCTAACCGTGAAGAAATGTAGTCCCACCACCAGTCTAACTGATGTATCTATTCATGTAACTAGATGTAGTCCCACCACCAGTCTAACTGATGTATCTATTCATGTAACTAGATGTAGTCCCACCACCAGTCTAACTGATGTATCTAGATGTTACGTGGTTCCATCTCATGTCCACTGCTGCTGACGAGGCATGTTCTGCAAAGCAGAAATGTACTATGGTTCACGTACTGAATAACTCCCTATGGGCACTGGTGAATGGTAGTGCACTGTGTAGTGAATAGGGTGCCATTTGGGAAGCAATGTAAGCATAGGCCTACTGCAGCTACGGCCTACTGCAGCTACGGCCTACTGCAGCTACGGCCTACTGCAGCATAGGCCTACTGCAGCATAGGCCTACTGCAGCTACGGCCTACTGCAGCTACGGCCTACTGCAGCTACGGCCTACTGCAGCTACGGCCTACTGCAGCTACGGCCTACTGCAGCTACGGCCTACTGCAGCTACGGTCTACTGCAGCTACGGCCTACTGCAGCTACGGCCTACTGCAGCTACGGTCTACTGCAACTGCATATCGTGTGTTCTTCTCAGACACACGATATGACTAACATGCAGTCAAAGTTTCCTCTCTGAGACACTCAGTAATTAAAACAGAGATTAACTTCACATTGATTCACTTAGTGCTATAATGAGATGGCCCATATATCAGTGATATGAAGGGTGAGGTCTACTAGACTGTCAACAGGGTCGTGTTCATTACGACAAACTGTAGCAAAGGGTTTTTCAACAGATAACAAAACAACTGTTTCTTATCGGACAAACTGTGCAGATAGTACCTCCCAGTTTGACTCTGTTTGGGGATGTTTCCTTCCTGTTTCCTGCCTAGCGAATATGATCACTCACATCATGCCACATAGGGAAATGTGGAGCAACATGGAGCCAATTAAAATATACATATCTATAATGCACAAGGACTGGATGAGGGAGATGCAGAGATTAAAACATCTCACAGGTCATGTCATATACAACAGAATAATTGAGCATAGGTTATTTTGAAAGGAATTCAAAAGCAAGAACCTTGGGCCATAAACTCTGTACTGAGTGGTTCAGGGTTGATAATAGCATAATATTACCTTGTAACTAGTGGGTATGATAAGTGCTTCTTCATAAAATAATTTGATAAGGGCAGCACATAACTCTCTCTCTACCTCTACACCTCTCTACCTCTCTCTCTACCTCTCTCTCTCTCTACCTCTCTCTACCTCTCTCTCTCTCTACCTCTCTCTCTCTCTACCTCTCTCTCTCTCTACCTCTCTCTCTCTCTACCTCTCTCTCTCTACCTCTCTCTCTCTCTACCTCTCTCTCTCTCTACCTCTCTCTCTACCTCTCTCTCTACCTCTCTCTCTACCTCTCTCTCTACCTCTCTCTCTACCTCTCTCTCTACCTCTCTCTGTCTCAGTTTCTCTCCTCCCTCCCTCTGTCTCTGTCGGTCTCCGTCTCTCTCTCTCCTCCCTCCCTCTGTCTGTCTCTGTCTCTATCGGTCTCCGTCTCTCTCTCTCCTCCCTCCCTCTGTCTGTCTCTGTCTCTATCGGTCTCCGTCTCTCTCTCTCCTCCCTCCCTCTGTCTGTCTGTCTCTCTCGGTCTCCGTCTCTCTCTCTCCTCCCTCCCTCTGTCTGTCTCTGTCTCTCTCGGTCTCCGTCTCTCTCTCTCCTCCCTCCCTCTGTCTGTCTCTGTCTCTCTCGGTCTCCGTCTCTCTCTCTCCTCCCTCCCTCTGTCTGTCTCTGTCTCTCTCGGTCTCCGTCTCTCTCTCTCCTCCCTCCCTCTGTCTGTCTCTGTCGGTCTCCGTCTCTCTCTCTCCTCCCTCCCTCTGTCTGTCTCTGTCTCTGTCGGTCTCCGTCTCTCTCTCTCCTCCCTCCCTCTGTCTGTCTCTGTCTCTGTCGGTCTCCGTCTCTCTCTCTCCTCCCTCCCTCTGTCTGTCTCTGTCTCTGTCGGTCTCCGTCTCTCTCTCTCTCCTCCCTCCCTCTGTCTGTCTGTCTCTCTCGGTCTCCGTCTCTCTCTCTCCTCCCTCCCTCTGTCGGTCTGTCTCTCTCCGTCTCTCTCCTCCCTCCCTCTGTCTGTCTGTCTCTCTCGGTCTCCGTCTCTCTCTCTCCTCCCTCCCTCTGTCTGTCTCTGTCTCTGTCGGTCTCCGTCTCTCTCTCTCCTCCCTCCCTCTGTCTGTCTCTGTCTCTGTCGGTCTCCGTCTCTCTCTCTCCTCCCTCCCTCTGTCTGTCTCTGTCTCTGTCGGTCTCCGTCTCTCTCTCTCCTCCCTCCCTCTGTCTGTCTCTGTCTCTGTCGGTCTCCGTCTCTCTCTCTCTCCTCCCTCCCTCTGTCTGTCTGTCTCTCTCGGTCTCCGTCTCTCTCTCTCCTCCCTCCCTCTGTCGGTCTGTCTCTCTCCGTCTCTCTCCTCCCTCCGCCTCCTTATCTTGGTCAGGCCGGCAGAACTGTGCTTAATTCCTCCTCTCTTTCTGTAGGTCCTGGAATTCTTCCTCACACAGGCGCTGTCGCCCAGGCAACCCGCAATCCAATTATGACCAGCTGGTCTGTAGAGGGGAGGGGCGTCCCTTAACCCCCCCTAACCCCCCCCCAAACTTTTTTATCACTTCAAACGGGCCAGAGGGAGTTAACTTTAACTCCCACACCGTTTAACTCCAGACAGACGGACGAGTGAGAGAGGGAGCGAAGGAATTCAGGGGTTAAAAGAGCACTCTGCCCCGCGACCAGGAGAAGAGCACTCTGCCCCGCAACCAGGAGAAGAGGGAGGGAAAGTGTCCAAAGCTCTCCGCCTCATACGTTTTGTTTTAACCCTTTACATGCCATGTTGAAATGTGTAGAGTACTAAAGCCAGATGAGAGAAATACTGTGAAGTCATGTTCTGTGATTTGGTTTAACTGCCAAGTATTACCTTAAATGGATGATTCATTACATTCTCAGTATTCAAGTATAACAAAATAATACAATACAAAAAAATCTGTCAAAAAAAGTCATTCCTTAGACGACCAAAGATTAGCTGCATAGGTTCGGTGTAGTGACAGAGAAACAGTAACATGGGTACGTTTTAACATTTGAGTCATTAAGCAGACACTCTTTATCCAGAGAGACTTCCAGTTGGTGCAATCATCTTAAGACAGCTAGGTGTCACATCACAGGCATAGTACCACAGTGAATCACAACAGATCTTCTAAGCCTAGTCTCATCTACAGTATCCTGGGAAATGGTCCCATGGAGCCAGGAAGAAGACAGGCTCTTAAACACAGTGCTGTGCTGTTAGCAGAGCACTGTGTTTACTCTTGGTATCTAATGTGGCTTTACATTGCAGCTGAGAGTGAATGGGAGGCAGAGAATAGTCAAAAAGTCAGAAAGGCCAGTAATGTGCTACACTCTTGTTTTGTTTTTCAGAGAGGGAGGGAGAGTTTTAGAGTGGGAACGAGGGGAGAGAGAGAGAGCGAGAGAGAAAAGCACTGAGCCGGTGTCACAAATACAGTCATCTAACACAGATCAGTGAAGCTGCTGAGAAGAGGGAGGGAGGGAGGGAGGTGTTGCCCTTTTGACCTTTCCACCATTGACCCAGTGATAATCAGCAGGAGATGTAGGCAGATCTGAAACACACACACACACACAAAATCAACTTACACACACTAGCCTGCTAGTGCTATCAACACCAGCTTCATCCTCAAGCAGAGACTAGCTTAAACCATATTACCCTGCTGAAAGCCCAGCTCACACAGCTTAAACCATATTACCCTGCTGAAAGCCCAGCTCACACAGCTTAAACCATATTACCCTGCTGAAAGCCCAGCTCACACAGCTTAAACCATATTACCCTGCTGAAAGCCCAGCTCACACAGCTTAAACCATATTACCCTGCTGAAAGCCCAGCTCACACAGCTTAAACCATATTACCCTGCTGAAAGCCCAGCTCACACAGCTTTAACCATATTACCCTGCTGAAAGCCCAGCTCACACAGCTTAAACCATATTACCCTGCTGAAAGCCCAGCTCACACAGCTTAAACCATATTACCCTGCTGAAAGCCCAGCTCACACAGCTTAAACCATATTACCCTGCTGAAAGCCCAGCTCACACAGCTTAAACCATATTACCCTGCTGAAAGCCCAGCTCACACAGCTTAAACCATATTACCCTGCTGAAAGCCCAGCTCACACAGCTTAAACCATATTACCCTGCTGAAAGCCCAGCTCACACAGCTTAAACCATATTACCCTGCTGAAAGCCCAGCTCACACAGCTTAAACCATATTACCCTGCTGAAAGCCCAGCTCACACAGCTTAAACCATATTACCCTGCTGAAAGCCCAACTCACACAGCTTAAACCATATTACCCTGCTGAAAGCCCAGGCAGAGAGATGGGCAGGGAGACAGGCAGGAAGACGTGCAGAGAGAGGGGCAGAGAGACGGGCAGAGAGACAGGCAGGGAGACAGGCAGGGAGACCGGCAGGGAGACCGGCAGGGAGACAGGCAGGTCTCACTCTCACCAGATCACACCTGTACCTGTTCACCCTTCATTAGGGCTACTACTACGTGTTCCATTAGGAGCGGTTGAAAGTAACAGAGACGTTTTAGTTCATCCCCTGTTTCACTGCTTTCTAGTTCCTTAGTGGAGTAAAGTGGCCGACATCAGTGACTGGGTTTGATCATGGTGAAGCTGTTTTTATGCTGAGTTCTACACCGTCCAGTACAGGGCAGGGACCAGGGCTGCGTCCCAAATACCACCCTATTCCCTATTTAGTGCACTACTTTTGACCAGATCCCTATGAATAGTATGCCATTTGGGACGCCACCTAAGCCTACAGTCTGGAAGGAGAGAGAGGACTGAATCTTCTACAATACAAGCAACAACAGCGCGTTGCGTGAGGATGAATGTCTTTCAATCCAATAAGGGTTGAATGGCGTCTCTCTGTTTCTCTTCTCTGTAGATCCCTGGCCAGAGTCAGTCTTACTGTGGTTTACAATAACACACAGAACCCTCTCTCTTTTAATCAACCTCAGGATTGTCACGGAACAACAAGCCAATGACATGAACCCAGGTATCATGTTACTGTAACCCAGGTATCATGTTACTGTAACCCAGGTATCATGTTACTGTAACCCAGGTATCATGTTACTGTAACCCAGGTATCATGTTACTGTAACACCATTTCTATATTAGTCCTATATTTATTAGTCCTCCAGACAAAACCAGAGACAGCGAGAGAGACAGAGACAGAGACAGAGACAGAGACAGTGAAATAAGTTTTGATAAACTCCCATATCTACAGGGTGAAATACCAGTGTTCCATCACAGCAGCAAGATTCCACAAGAAAAGGGCAACCAGTGAAGAACAAACACCATGTAAATACAACCCATATTTATGTTGATTTATTTTCCCTTTTATACTTTAACTATTTGCACATTGTTACAACACTGTATATAGACATCTGTAATATGACATTTGAAATGTCTTTATTCTTTTGGAACTTTTGTGAGTGTAATGTTTACTGTTAATTTTCTATTGTTTATGTCACTTTTGTTTGTTATCTACTTCACTTGCTTTGACAATGTTAACATATGTTTCCCATGTCAATAAAACCCTTGAATTGAGAGAGAGACAGAAGGCAGGGGAAAAGTACGGTTAAACAATCACTAATGTTGAGTTTGGGCCTCTGAGGGTTGAACATCATTCTGAATGTTCCTCGCTCTCCTACAGACAGTTTGTTCTGTATCTGACAGCCATATCCTCATATACATCACACCTTACAGACTTAGAGAGAAGGATTAATCAGGTGGGCAGACATGCTTTTCCAAGATCCCCTTCTCTGTCTCTTCAATCAGACACGTTTATCCACAGCACTCCAGGGGAGTGTTGGAGAGAGAGAACGCCCCCGAAGCTACTGTGTGGGCGAAGGACGAAAGAGAGAGACGGGGAGAGAGAGAGAGAGAGAGAGAGAGACGGTGAAAGAGAGAGAGAGAGAGAAACAGATTTCTCTAGATGACACGCTTCTCATTAGATTGACAAATAAGAGGAAAGTGGAGGGAGAGTCCTCGGCTGCTGTGGTTTCTCATGGCCTGGCTCAGGTCTACCACCACTGTTGTGACAGACAGACAGACAGCAGCCTACAGACAGACAGAGACAGACAGCAGCCTACAGACAGACAGACAGCAGCCTACAGACAGACAGACAGACAGACAGCAGCCTACAGACAGAGACAGACAGCAGCCTACAGACAGACAGACACAGCAGCCAGCAGCCTACAGACAGACAGACAGACAGAGACAGACAGCCATCAGCATACAGTAACAGTAACACCATAGTAATGCCATAAAGACTGACTGGGCTCGTCTTTGTTCTGTGTCTTTATGGCTTTATGTCAATTATTAATGCTCTTCATTAAGTCAGTCATGCTGCTTTACAGAGGTTTCAACATCCCTCCCAGACAGCACCTATGACGCGTCCCAAATGGTACCCTATTCCCTTTCTAGTGCACTACTTTTGACCAGGGCTCATAGAGCAGTCAGGGCCAGACATCCCCAACCTCCATCTAATATACACACACATCTAATATAGTAACTCCACAACAAGCCCCCCGTAAATAACACTGCTATTGTGAGATGAGGAGGAGGAGGAGGAGGAGGAGGAGGAGGAGGAGGAGTGACTTGCTGTTTACTCATAAAACTAAAGTCGTTACCACATGGACATCCCAACAGGTTACTACAGCAGCAGATTCCTGCCAGGGTATAGGCCTAAACAACGCCGGCAGAGAGAGCATGTAGTCCAAATGGTAACCTATTCCCTATGTAGTGCACTACTTTTGACCAGAGACTGTAGGTGCCAATAGGGTGCCATTTGGGACACACACCGAGTCAGTCAGTCAGCAGGCTGTGTGATTAGAAAACACATTACTAAGTAATTACTCAGTAATAAACCGTAAATGGGGGTGAAGTTGCAGTCTGTTCCTGGTTTGTGTTGAAACCCCTAAATTGTCACTACTTGCCTCGGCAGTGTGAATGATTTCACACACTAGGAGTATTTCTAGTGGGTGCATTCTATTTCTAAAGAAGACTGAAAATCACAAGAATTTCTAAAAGCTTGTTCATTAGCCTGAAGCTTATTTCTTTCAGCTACGGTTCATTTCTTTCACCTAGGGGACCCTCAGAATTTTTAACATTTTGTTGTAGCCCTGAACTAGCTCACCTGATTCAAGTAATCAAGGGCTTGATGATATTCTGAACAAAACTATAAAACAACATGGAAAGTGTTGGTCCCGTGTTTCATGAGCTGAAGAAACAGAATAGAGTGCCCCCTGGTGGCGGTGGGGTTATGGTGTGGCAGGCATAAGCTACAGACAACGAACACAATTGCATTTTATCGATGGCAATTTGAATGTATAGAAATACCGTGACGAGATCCTGAGGCCCATTGTCGTGCCATTCATCCGCCGCCATCACCTCATGTTTCAGCATGATAATGCACGGCCCCATGTCGCAAGGATCTGTACAATTCCTGGAAGATGAAAATGGCCCAGTTCTTCCATGGCCTGCATACTCACCAGACATGTCACCCATTGAGCATGTTTGGGATGCTCTGGGTCGACGTGTACAACAGCGTATTCCAGTTTCCTGCCAATATCAATCAACTTCGCACAGCCATTGAAGAGGAGTGGGACAACATTTCATAGGCCACAATCAACAGCCTGATCAACTCTATGCAAAGGAGATGTGTTGCGCTGCATGAGGCAAATGGTGGCCACACCAGATACTGACTGTTTTTCTGATCCACCAACAGATGCATATCTGTATGTGAAATCCATAGATTAGGGCCTAATGAATTGATTTCAATTGACTGATTTCCTTATATGAACTGTAACTTAGTAAAATCTTTGAAATTGTTTCATGTTGAGTTTATATTTGTGTTCAGTAAAGTTGACAAGTTGAATCAGGTGCCCTAACTCCGGAATAGTTCAATTACATGGAACGGTACTGTGTCACCTCAGTGGTGACATGACTCAATGGTCATGGTGGTCCACTTGATGGTCCTCTAAGCACCACGTAGGCCCTGTACTCTCACCACCTCATTCCCAGGGAGGCATCGAAAAACCACTGACTGTCTGACTCACCAGCAGTGATTCAGCTTCTGGTATGAGCTTGTTTACCACTGCCCCGAAATACTTGTTTGTTTTTTGGGAGGCCAGAAACAGCAGGTCACTGCAGCTTCTTCTACAGTATATTAACTTAAAGGAGAGAGAGAGAGAGAGCGAGAGAGAGAGAGCGAGAGAGAGAGAGCGAGAGAGAGAGACAGAGAGAGAGACAGAGAGAGAGACAGAGAGGCCCAGAAACAACTTTCTCTCTTTGTCTGTAAGAATGTACAGTGGTACAGTTGGGAATGTGAAAGCCTTGGTTCGTTCTCTTGCTTACACAGAAAAACGCCTCTGCTCATAGGAATCTGCAGTGAGTGCTATTCCTCTAAACGTTTATTGGCTAAGACATGAAATAGGTCTCTGGATGTGTCCCAAATGGTTGCGTTTGGGAGGTAGCCTCTTAGTCATTTCTCTTGTATAAACCTTGTACTGTATCTGCAGGGGGGGGGGGCTATCCATTCGTCTCTGTACTGTGAGCTTATTCAGTTCTAACTAAATGTTTATCTAAAAACAGAGGGAGCTACAAGACTTGAGAAAATTAGTCAAGAATGGCCCACCACCCAAGGGACATTCAGCCAACTTGACTACTGTGGGAAGCATTGGAGTCAACATGGGCCAGCCTCCCTGTGGAACGCTTGACACCTTGTAAAGTCCATGTCCTGACAACTTGAGGCTGTTCTGAGGGCAACTCAATATTAGGAAGGTGTTCTTAATGTTTTGTACACAATGAATTACGACAACTTGGCTATATACACGGGGTACCAGTACCAAGTCGATGTACAGGGTACGAGGTATTTGAGGTAGATATGTCCATCCTTCCACTGAAAAAAGTAATCGAATCTCTCCCAGTCCAAGAAACTATTTTCATTCAGCAGAGAGAGAGAAGGGACTCTGACAACAACAGCAAACTGTTTCAAAAAGCCCACATAATATACTGAACAAAAATATAAACGCAACATGCAACAACAAAAAAAATTATAAAGAAAATAGGCCCTAATCTATGGATTTCACATGACTGGGAAAACACAGATACACTACATGACCAAAAGTATGTGGACACCTGCTCGTCAAACCTCTCATTCCAAAATCATGGGCATTAATATGGAGTTGGTCCCCCCTTTGCTGCTATAACAGCCTCCACTCTTCTGGGAAGGCTTTCCACTAGATGTTGGAACATTGCTGTGGTGACTTGCTTCCATTCAGCCACAAGTGCATTAGTGATGTTGGGCGATTAGGCCTGGCTCGCAGTCTGAGTTCAATTCATCCCAAAGGTGTTTGATGGGGTTGAGGTCAGGGCTATGTGCAGGCCAGTCAAGTTCTTCCACACCAATCTCGAGAAACCATTTCTGTAAGGACCTCGCTTTGTGCAAGGGGGCATTGTCACGCTAAAACAGGAAGGGGCCTTCCCCAATCTATTGCCACAAAGTTGGAAGCACAGAACCGTCAAGAACCCCGCATTGTATGCTGTAGCGTTAAGATTTCCCTTCACTGGAACTAAGGGTCCTAGCCCGAACCATTAAAAACAGCCCCATTATCATGCTGAAACATGAGGTGATGGCGGCGGATGAATGGCACGACAACGGACCTGAAGATCTCATCACGATAAAATGCTTTGTTTGCTGTCCGTAGCTTATTCATGCCCATACCATAACCCCACCGCCACCATGGGGCACTCTGTTCACAACGTTGACATCCGCAAACCGTTCGCCCACATGATGCCATACATGCTGTCTGTCATCTGCCCGGTAAAGTTGAAACCGGGATTCATCCGTGAAAAGCACACTTCTCCAGCGTGCCAGTGGCCATCGAAGGTGAGCATTTGCCCACTGAAGTCGGTTACGACACCTAACTATAGTCAGGTCAAGTACCTGGTGAGGACGACAAGCATGCAGATGAGCTTCCCTGAGACGGTTTCTGACAGTTCGGTTGTGCTAACTTACAGTTTCATAACCTGGACTCAGACGATCCTGCATGTGAAGAATCCGGATGTGGAGGTCCTGGGCTGGCGTGGTTACAAATGGTCTGCGGTTGTGAGGCCGGTTGGACATACTGCCAAATTCCCTAAAACAACGTTGCAGGCGGCTTATGGTAGAGAAATTAACATTTAATTCTCTGGCAACAGCTCTGTTGGATATTCCTGCAGTCAGCATGCGAATTACATGCTCTCTCAAAAATTGAGACATCTGTGGCATTGTGTTGTGTGACAAAACTGCACATTTTAGTGACCTTTTATTGTCCCCAGCACAAGGTGCACCTGTGTAATGATCATGCTGTTTAATCAAGTTATTGATATGCCACACCTGTCAGGTGGATGGATTATCTTGGCAAAGGAGAAATGCTCACTAACAGGGATGTAAACAAATTTGTGCACAACATTTGAGAGAAATAAGCTATTCTTGACACAATGCACGTTTAACCCAGAAGCCAGCCGCACCAATGTGTCGGAGGAAACACCGTACACCTGGCAACCGTGTCAGTGTGCATGCGACCGGCCCGCCACAGGAGTCACTAGAACGCGATGGGACAAGAACATCCTGGACGGCCAAACCCTCCCCTACCCCGGACGACGCTGGCCCAATTGTGCGTCGCCTCATTGGTCTCCCGGTCGCGGCCGGCTGCGACACAGCCGGGTGAGAAATAAGCTTTTGTGCGTATGGAACATTTCTGGGACCTTTTATTTCAGCTCATGAAACATGGGACTAACACTTTCCATGTTGCGTTGATATTTTTGTTCAATCTACATACACTCACTTCCCCTCCTCTTGGAAAGCACAATATCACTCAGTACATAAAATAACACATTCTCTCTCCCAGACCCGGCTTCTGGGCCCAGTCCAATTTATCACATTTGGATTAGGTCCCAAATGGCACCCTATTCCTTGTATAGTGCACTACGTTTGACCAGAGCCAATAGGGAATAGGCTGCCATTTGGGACGCATATTTGGAGCAAGTGGCAGGGCAAGCATTCCAACCCACCAGTAGTGGTGGAGGGGGTTGGCGTATCATTGGTTTCAGCGTGAATACCCTCTTACTATGAGGCCTGCTGTCTTTCATTGTGTGGCTAGCTGTGGAATGAGTAAAGCTACATTCCCTCTCCCTCCACCCCACTCCCTCCCTCTCTCTCTCGCTCCACCCCACTCCCTCTCTCGCTGTACCCCACTCCCTCTACCCCACTCCCTCCCTCTCTCGCTCCACCCCACTCCCTCTCTCGCTGTACCCCACTCCCTCTATCGCTATACCCCACTCCCTCTATCCCTCTACCCCACTCCCTCTACCCCACTCCCTCCCTCTCTCGCTCCACCCCACTCCCTCTCTCGCTATACCCCACTCCCTCTATCCCTCTACCCCACTCCCTCTACCCCACTCCCTCTATCCCTCTACCCCACTCCCTCTATCCCTCTACCCCACTCCCTCTACCCCACTCCCTCTATCCCTCTACCCCACTCCCTCTACCCCACTCCCTCTATCCCTCTACCCCACTCCCTCTACCCCACTCCCTCTATCCCTCTACCCCACTCCCTCTACCCCACTCCCTCTATCGCTATACCCCACTCCCTCTATCCCTCTACCCCACTCCCTCTATCGCTATACCCCACTCCCTCTACCCCACTCCCTCTATCCCTCTACCCCACTCCCTCTATCCCTCTACCCCACTCCCTCTATCCCTCTACCCCACTCCCTCTATCCCTCTACCCCACTCCCTCTATCCCACTCCCTCTATCCCTCTACCCCACTCCCTCTATCCCTCTACCCCACTCCCTCTACCCCACTCCCTCTACCCCTCTACCCCACTCCCTCTATCGCTATATCCCACTCCCTCTATCCCTCTACCCCACTCCCTCTATCCCTCTACCCCACTCCCTCTATCGCTATACCCCACTCCCTCTACCCCACTCCCTCTATCCCTCTACCCCACTCCCTCTATCCCTCTACCCCACTCCCTCTATCGCTATACCCCACTCCCTCTATCGCTATACCCCACTCCCTCTATCGCTCTACCCCACTCCCTCTATCGCTCTACCCCACTCCCTCTACCCCACTCCCTCTATCGCTCTACCCCACTCCCTCTACCCCACTCCCTCTCTCGCTCTATCCCACTCGCTCTACCCCACTCCCTCTCTCTCTCTCTCTCTCTCTCTCTCTCTAATATCCCTTCTCTCTCGCTCTCCCCGCTCCGATCCTCCCTCTAATATCCCTTCTCCCTCCTCTCTCTGTACCTCCTCTCTCACACTATCCCCCCCCCCCCTCCCCGCTTTACCAGTCTCTAGAGAGACCTGGTATTATGCTCAGCGGTCCCGTCAAGGGCCAGCCGCTTTCCTTTCTGAAATACCCCCAGGCAGGATCAAAGCCCTGTGTCAGTCAGTCAGCCGTGGCCTGACATCTCTGTTTACCTTCAGGGAAGAATCTCAAATTAAATCTCTAGCTATTTGATCATATAAAGAGGGTTTAAATCTCCAGCTATTTGATCATCATATAAGGAGGGTTTAAATCTCCAGCTATTTGATCATCATATAAGGAGGGTTTAAATCTCCAGCTATTTGATCATCATATAAGGAGGGTTTAAATCTCCAGCTATTTGATCATATAGAGAGGGTTTAAATCTCCAGCTATTTGATCATCATATAAAGAGGGTTTAAATCTCCAGCTATTTGATCATATAGAGAGGGTTTAAATCTCCAGCTATTTGATCATCATATAAAGAGGGTTTAAATCTCCAGCTATTTGATCATCATATAAGGAGGGTTTAAATCTCCAGCTATTTGATCATCATATAAGGAGGGTTTAAATCTCCAGCTATTTGATCATCATATAAAGAGGGTTTAAATCTCCAGCTATTTGATCATATAGAGAGGGTTTAAATCTCCAGCTATTTGATCATCATATAAAGAGGGTTTAAATCTCCAGCTATTTGATCATCATATAAGGAGGGTTTAAATCTCCAGCTATTTGATCATCATATAAAGAGGGTTTAAATCTCCAGCTATTTGATCATCATATAAGGAGGGTTTAAATCTCCAGCTATTTGATCATCATATAAAGAGGGTTTAAATCTCCAGCTATTTGATCATATAGAGAGGGTTTAAATTTCTAGCTATTTGATTATCATAGAGCTTTTGACTAATGATAATGAGAGAAAAACACGTGTCACTTTTTGCCTGTTATGGAAATGTGAAAATGCATGAATGATATGGAAATGGTAAAATTACTTGAGGTAGTAGTCTGAACTGTGTTTTCATTTGAGCACATGACGCTTCAGTTAGTTGTTAGTTAGTTAGTTAGTTATATTAAAAGATAGACACCATGATGTGTTTGGCCATGGTGGTTCTAGAAGCAAACCAATGGCATTTACTTCCAGAGGGCCCACAAACACGCACACGCGAGACACACACTAACCGTTTGATGATAGGAAAGCATCCTCCTGAGGTGTGTGTGTGTGTGAGAGAGTGAGACACTGTGTTCATATCCATCAGACAGACAGAGGCCAGGCAGGGCAGACTAACACAGGTTGTGTCCCAAATGGAACCCTATTCACAATCCTTATATAGGGCCCATAGGGTTCTGGTCAAAAGTTGTGCACTATATAGAGAATAGGGTTTCATTTGGGGAAGCTGGCATAGTGTGCAGGGCGGAGTGGAGTGCGGAGTGATAACAACAATATGTCACCTGTCTAAATGTTGTGATTGTAACACATAAGCTTTATTAAAAGATCACATTTGGGAGCAGCGTAACAGTGAGCTGACGCTCCCTTATAGGAGCCAGGGCCTATGCTTAGCTGCTCTACATGTGCTGGGGTCAGATGACACAGCTCCATTTGAAGCAGACATTTCAACAGTGTCAAGCAGGCCACAGCTCCATGCCAGCACTCTGGACCATCTGTAGTGGAGAGTTAAGCATCTCCATCCTTATCTATAGTATGTGTGTTTGGCTAACAGAGCAGGACTTTGTAGACAGATGTCTTATCAGGCATTACACAATCCGCCTGTCATGTCATGTATACACCAGGACCCAGAGTGGGTTTATGGAGAGGGTTGTCATCCTTACTACCAGTGCTGTGGTGGAGAGCTGTCATCCTTACTACCAGTGGTGAGGTGGAGGGCTGTCATCCTTACTACCAGTGGTGTGGTGGAGAGCTGTCATCCTTACTACCAGTGGTGTGGTGGAGAGCTGTCATCCTTACTACCAGTGGTGAGGTGGAGAGCTGTCATCCTTACTACCAGTGGTGTGGTGGAGGGCTGTCATCCTTACTACCAGTGGTGTGGTGTAGGGCTGTCATCCTTACTACCAGTGGTGAGGTGGAGCGCTGTCATCCTTACTACCAGTGGTGTGGTGGAGGGCTGTCATCCTTACTACCAGTGGTGAGGTGGAGGGCTGTCATCCTTACTACCAGTGGTGTGGTGGAGGGCTGTCATCCTTACTACCAGTGGTGTGGTGGAGGGCTGTCATCCTTACTACCAGTGGTGTGGTGTAGGGCTGTCATCCTTACTACCAGTGGTGAGGTGGAGCGCTGTCATCCTTACTACCAGTGGTGTGGTGGAGGGCTGTCATCCTTACTACCAGTGGTGAGGTGGAGGGCTGTCATCCTTACTACCAGTGGTGAGGTGGAGGGCTGTCATCCTTACTACCAGTGGTGTGGTGGAGGGCTGTCATCCTTACTACCAGTGGTGTGGTGGAGGGCTGTCATCCTTACTACCAGTGGTGAGGTGGAGGGCTGTCATCCTTACTACCAGTGGTGTGGTGGAGGGCTGTCATCCTTACTACCAGTGGTGTGGTGGAGGGCTGTCATCCTTACTACCAGTGGTGTGGTGGAGGGCTGTCATCCTTACTACCAGTGGTGTGGTGGAGGGCTGTCATCCTTACTACCAGTGGTGAGGTGGAGGGCTGTCATCCTTACTACCAGTGGTGAGGTGGAGGGCTGTCATCCTTACTACCAGTGGTGAGGTGGAGGGCTGTCATCCTTACTACCAGTGGTGTGGTGGAGGGCTGTCATCCTTACTACCAGTGGTGTGGTGGAGGGCTGTCATCCTTACTACCAGTGGTGTGGTGGAGGGCTGTCATCCTTACTACCAGTGGTGTGGAGGGCTGTCATCCTTACTACCAGTGGTGTGGTGGAGGGCTGTCATCCTTACTACCAGTGGTGTGGTGGAGGGCTGTCATCCTTACTACCAGTGGTGTGGTGGAGGGCTGTCATCCTTACTACCAGTGGTGTGGTGGAGGGCTGTCATCCTTACTACCAGTGGTGTGGTGGAGGGCTGTCATCCTTACTACCAGTGGTGTGGTGGAGGGCTGTCATCCTTACTACCAGTGGTGAGGTGGAGGGCTGTCATCCTTACTACCAGTGGTGTGGTGGAGGGCTGTCATCCTTACTACCAGTGGTGTGGTGGAGGGCTGTCATCCTTACTACCAGTGGTGTGGTGGAGGGCTGTCATCCTTACTACCAGTGGTGAGGTGGAGGGCTGTCATCCTTACTACCAGTGGTGTGGTGGAGGGCTGTCATCCTTACTACCAGTGGTGAGGTGGAGGGCTGTCATCCTTACTACCAGTGGTGTGGTGGAGGGCTGTCATCCTTACTACCAGTGGTGTGGTGGAGGGCTGTCATCCTTACTACCAGTGGTGTGGTGGAGGGCTGTCATCCTTACTACCAGTGGTGAGGTGGAGGGCTGTCATCCTTACTACCAGTGGTGTGGTGGAGGGCTGTCATCCTTACTACCAGTGGTGTGGTGGAGGGCTGTCATCCTTACTACCAGTGGTGTGGTGGAGGGCTGTCATCCTTACTACCAGTGGTGTGGTGGAGGGCTGTCATCCTTACTACCAGTGGTGTGGTGGAGGGCTGTCATCCTTACTACCAGTGGTGTGGTGGAGGGCTGTCATCCTTACTACCAGTGGTGTGGTGGAGGGCTGTCATCCTTACTACCAGTGGTGTGGTGGAGGGCTGTCATCCCTAAATAACACTGAATTCCCTTTTTGTTTAAGTTTAAGCTGCTTGAAATAAAATGCCTGTAATTTCAGCCTGTTCAGGTGACATGGAACGTCTGGCCCATATCATGATGTCACAATGTGATCTGATTATAATAGACCAATGACTGTTCATCTTGGTAAGGGGGGTGGGCTCTAGACCAGGGTTCCCCAAACACCAGGAAATCCTCTACAAGTGATTTTCCTTTTTGGAAATCTGTTCCCAAGTATTCTCACCCATAATAGAGAAACACGTGATCGTATTCAAAAATGTAATTAAGGTTTGAAATGATTATGTTATATTCAATTATTATATATTTTGGGCTTCTTGTGGTTAATTTGTACAATAAATTATTTTTAATTATTGTTCCGGCCCCGTTTAAGAAAATAATCGTCCCGCGTCTGAATCTAGTTGAGGACCTCTGCTGTATACCACCATCAGCCAATCAGGGCTTCAATTTTGTTTCCTAACGCCCACATAATCAGACTGAGCATTTCAAAGGAGTCTCAGGAAATACATGATAAATATATTTTGCCATTATTTTCATTAAATAAACACACAGTGATTTATTAGACACAGTGATAATTTAAACCTTTTGTTTTACAAAGACAAAAAAGTATAGTGAGAATTATGGTAATCAGCATTTACACATTACACTATTCCTGTTAGTGTGCCATTGGTAGAATACAGTGAGTCTTCACAGCAAATGCAGAGCGTACAGTGTGTGAGAGTCAGCCGAGGACTGCTGACACACATTTACCACACCCACACACACACACACACACGCCACACACACGCCACATACTAGGGGGAAATAACAGGCTGAAATGATGCGTCAGAAACACATCCTACATGCGTGCATGATGGAAAGGGCTTGTGTTGTCCCATTACACTGATGTAGAGAAGAGCATGGGAGTGTTTCAATGAGGTTCAGAAACATGGAA
Organism: Thymallus thymallus; assembly: GCA_023634145.1. NCBI lineage: Eukaryota > Metazoa > Chordata > Actinopteri > Salmoniformes > Salmonidae > Thymallus > Thymallus thymallus. Next base: position 4,102,460 of record CM042421.1, read on the forward strand.
TGAATGAGGATAAGAAAGTGTGAGTTTACAATAACTAACTATTAAATAGACTAGAGTTAGGACCCAGACAAGTCAATAACTAACTATTAAATAGACTAGAGTTAGGACCCAGACAAGTCAATAACTACCTATTAAATAGACTAGAGTTAGGACCCAGACAAGTCAATAACTACCTATTAAATAGACTAGAGTTAGGACCCAGACAAGTCAATAACTACCTATTAAATAGACTAGAGTTAGGACCCAGACAAGTCAATAACTAACTATTAAATAGACTAGAGTTAGGACCCAGACAAGTCAATAACTAACTATTAAATAGACTAGAGTTAGGACCCAGACAAGTCAATAACTACCTATTAAATAGACTAGAGTTAGGACCCAGACAAGTCAATAACTAACTATTAAATAGACTAGTGTTAGGACCCAGACAAGTCAATAACTAACTATTAAATAGACTAGTGTTAGGACCCAGACAAGTCAATAACTACCTATTAAATAGACTAGTGTTAGGACCCAGACAAGTCTTTCCTGGTCAGGTCAAGTGGCCAGGAGGAAAAACCATGCTGACATCAAAGTGATGGGTGACAGGTGTTGGGAGTTCCAGGTAATGGTATTAATAGGGTACAGTGTTCACTTCCCTGCTGTGCAGGAAGCAAAGCGGTGTGCATCTGGAGGGTTAGGAGTATAAAGTGGCAGTGGATGGCGTCAGAAAGCACGTCAAATGTTGTTAACGGACGATTAAACACGATCATAAAGGTACTGTTGACTCATTAGATAAACAGTAGGGATGAGATGGCCCGCCCTGCTGGAGAGAAAAAAAGACGGATGGATGGAGAAAGAGAAACAGGGAGAAAGAGAGAGAACGGTTGAGAGAGAGAGAGAGAGAGAGAGAACGGTAGAGAGAGAGAAAGAAAAAGAAAATGGTAGAGAGAGAGAGAGAGAGAGAGAGAGAGAGAGAGAGAGAGAGAGAGAGAGAGAGAGAGAGAACGGTAGAGAAAAAGAAAATGGCAGAGAGAGAGAGAGACAGAGAGAGAACGGTAGAGAGAGAGAGAGAGAGAGAACGGTAGA